>APFE031336034.1:33991-81773 GCA_000404065.3 Pinus taeda
TGTGTGCTCCCCCAGGATTGTCCAGAACCAAGAAAATATTTTTAAGGATGAAATAATCAAAGTTTTGTGTCATAGATGGTGCTTTGTTTTGGAAAAATCATGAAGGAATATTGCTTAATTGTTTGACTATGAATGAAACTAACAACATCATGAAAGAATTCCATGCAGGGGACTGTTGGGGACACTTATATTGGAAGTCCACCGCTGACAAGATTTTGAGGGCTGGTTATTATTGGCCCTCTCTATTTGCAGATGTCAAGAAATTTGTTGTTTCGTGTCACAAATGCCAAATCTTTGAAGGAAAAGTAAAATTACTGCCTTTGCCCCTTAAGCCCATTTCAACTGAAAAACCTTTTCAACGATGGGGTCTTGACTTCATTGGAGAAATTCATCCCTCTTCCTCAGGCCAGCACAAGTGGATTTTAACAGCCACTAATTTATTTTAATAAGTGGGATGAAGCCAATCGCAATGTAGACAAGCCATGACTCCACCATTATCCAATTCCTTGAGGGCAATATCCTTTCTAGATTTGGCTGCCCTGAGAAAATCATCACTGACAACGCTGTTGCCTTCAAATCCAAAAATATGATCAGCTTCTACCATAAATTCCACATTACCCTGGGCCACTCTACAACTTACTACCCTCAAGGTAATGGCTTGGCCGAATCATCCAATAAAGCCTCATCAACATCATAAAGAAACTGCTAGAGGAAAACAAAAAGAACTAGCATAGGAAACTCACTAATGCTCTGTTGGCAGACAGACTTTCAACCAAGAAATCCATTGGGATGAGCCCTTATGAGCTAGTATATGGCATGGAAGCCAGATTTCCTTCATCTTTGGGCATTCCTACTATCAAACTGTTACAAGAGATTCATGCTGAACCAAATGACATGCAAAGAAGAGTTAATCAAACCATTCATCTTCAGCAAACCAGAAAGCAAGTGTATGATAGAGCTCAAATGTTGCAAGAGAAGCTCAAAAAGATGTTTGATAAGAAAGCTAAAGTAGAGGATTTCTGGGTTGGCAGCAAAGTTCTAAGGTGGGACTCACGAAGAGAGGACAAGGGCAAACATGCAAAATTTGATTTTCTTTGGAAAGGTCCATACATTATCAGCGTTGTGCAAGGCAATAAACATATTTCCTCAAATCTCTAGATGGCAGCACAACTGAAGAAGGCCCTATTAATGGCCGAAGGTTAACACATTACCATGATCCCTTTTGATTGAGAAAAAACAGGCGGTGTTATTTTCTGTACATAAATATTTGTATATACCAGCACTTTATTTTATTTTTGTAACAGTCCAGATGCTAAAGCACGTAGAAGAAAGCAAGCAATTCTTCACAGTTCTCTAGCAAATCAGTTGAGGGAAAGTGTTGTTTTCAGTCCAAAATTTCAAATCAATTTAACAGTCAGCACTAAGAAGTTTCAGTGCACAACAACAACAAAACATCAAGGCAGTCTGACCTGCTGTTCTTGGCTTTTCACAAGGAGAAGCCATCCCCAAGTGGAGCCACTGTTAGCCTCCTGCTGCAGCAGGTTACTCATATTTCATGATTGACATTTTTACAGGCCAAATATGTCATACTTTGCATGTTGCGATGCTCCATATTTTCTAACAGACACCAAAGAAAGAGGCCATGAAAGTGTGCTAGACAAAGTTCAACTGTTGCATTCCAATTTTGAAGAGTTATTCCATTTTTGTAGAATTTTCAGCTAAAGGGAGGTCCAAACAGCTTAATCTTGGTCTCCCTAGGTTCCAATTTCCTGTTTTAGAATATAGAGAATGAATAATCTTTCCAAACAACGTAATCTTGGCACATTCTTAGATAGGTAGAGAAGCAAGGGTGCTCAAAAGCCTAATCTGAGCCCCTGGAAGAAATAAGTGTAGATATAGATAGGAGGACAGTGCAAAAGAAAAATTTGAAAAGCTGGGTCTGCAAGTCTAAGTGCACCCAAACTAAAAGAAGAAAAAAATGCTAGGTAAGTAGGCTGGGTAGGTAGTTTGGTGGTTGCAGAATCAATGATTGTGATCAGTTTTGTGTTTTCAAGTGTCATATCTATTCAAATCAGTATTGCAAGGCAAGAATCCGTATGGTGGAGCTCAAGCGAGGCATAACTAACTTCCCCTTCTTCCTCTTCCCTAAATCATTTACTAACTTCCCCTAAAGAGGTGAAGATCTACTTGATATCTCTTAGTTTCATCATTTTCCATATCATTTGCCTTGGTAAAGATCTGCTTTACTCAAGGAGGGTCCATACTTTCTCTACAAAGTTCTATCTTCCCTTTAAAGCCTAAGGTCTCTGAGACTTAGCGCTTTCTTGTCATTTTCATACTAACTCCTGACATTATTATGTAAATCCCTATCTATCTCCCTTCCCCCTACTAAAACTATGGTAATAATTCCCCTATGTAAATAGCCCCTCCCTTTGGTTGAAACATAACCATAAATATCCCCTTGGGAATTACTAAGTTCACCTGGATTTTAGTAAGAACCCTCATCTCTTCATAAATTTCCCCTCTGAGGTGTTTGGACTCCTTCCAAAACACAAATAACCCCCTCCAAATGCATTAACCAACCCCCGCGCATTGCATTTTTGGGATTTATTAATGTTTGATTAATAAATAACCAAAGCGCCGAAACATATTAATCGTTAAATCTAAAGTCCAAACCCACCCGCGGCCGCAAATAATTCATGGTTTAACGTGCGTGCTGTTTCGCTAAACCCCGGCCATCTTCCCCTCCCGTCCACCGTCGGATCAACCCTCCCAGATCCGACGACCCTTATACATATCGGGTGCCCTTTTGTGATGGTCAGTTAGCACCCGATGGCCGATGCTTTCAACGTCATACACCGGGACAGCTGGCGGCATCCCATTGCATCGGGCCGCCCCTGACAAATACCACCTCCGTACCAAAAGCAGTCCGACGCCAACCAGAAACCACCTTCCCATCGCGTGACATGAGTGCCACGTCACCCTGCCACATCGCCTCCACCTCACCCTTCCTGCCTACGTCGGCCTCCTGCCACCGTACTACCACGTCACCCACCATACTGCCACGTCACCCTGCTGACATCATCACCGTACAAGAGGGTCCCACTGTTGACGTCATGCTGACATCATCCGCCGTACCGCTGACATCATGCTGACGTCAACAGCTGAAAAATGCGCAAGTGAAAAAATCAAGCTTCGGAAGCCCGGAATGAGAAACAAGGGCAATTTTCGATGCTCGATTAGCACTTAGCGCTAATCGTGCATCGCTACAGGAAATAGGCCAAAGAGGGGAATCTTTAGGGACTCTTTCGATTCCTCAGCCATTTTTGCACCGAAAAAGGTACAAAAAACCCGATTTTGCAGTTTTAAAATATCAGAAGAAAGAGAGAGACCCGGTTCAGATATTAAAGAGTATCAGAGCAGATGTGAAGCCAAAAACCATGTCAAAGAGTATCAGTGTTGCGGCGAAGTGTATCAGTGAAGATCTTCTCAAGGCACGAGGCGAATGAAGCATTAAAAGAAAACCTTGAAAGTCAAGAAGCAGTTAAGGAACCATTCAAAGCTCACCAGCACAAATGACTGCACAATTAAAACTCACAGAATATCAATGGACCAGAACTCAATGCACGGTTATTACAGGAGCACTGAACCAAGCCACAGAGGACACCACATTAAATCACTTTTGATCCATCTACCTCTGGTGCAGCCCAAAGAAGACTTACTTGCATTTAATTCCAGCATAAGTTAGGTTTTAGAAAGCTTTTTTCCCGCAGACCTGTTTAGTTCGGTTGTAATAAATACTTTTAGATATTTTACCTATATATACCACCATGAAAAATGTAATGAGGGTTGGTCTTTGTTGGTTTGATGTTTTGCTTGAGCAAAGACTCGCACTGTATATGTGATGATTTCTATAATCAAAGATTGCTTAAGAGTTCGGAGAATGAACTGTCTGTTGGGTTTAATTGGCTGAAGAGTGACTATGGAATTCCTATGCTTCGACATGGTTTAATAAGTGTTCCTTAACTTTGTTAGTTGTTCATGTTAGTTTTAGCATCTATGTTCCACCATCTAAAATTACAGAAAGGAAGAATAGTTTAGGATTTGCTTGGCAACACCCTATGCTCAATTTCTATGATTTCTACATGTTTTCATCAGGAATAGTTATGAATATGCATACTTAAATGATCATGTTTACACTGTTCCTTTCACATATGAATGTTAGTTAGGAATTCTTAACTGCTCTCATTCACCTCCTTTCTCTATTAGCTGATGAAAGATTCTTAATTGCCTTTCATCTCTGACTTTCATCCCATCTTTTCAGCAATTGGTATTGTTTCATGTGTAGCTATCCTGCTCTATAATCCTTTTGTGACCAAGAAAACACAACAGCAAGCCTTAATCCATGACTCCATGCCCAATGGTTTGAAACTTATCACCCTATGCGTGCCTCTCTGCTTGAATGCAGCTTCCTTCCATTCAAACTCCATCCAAACTTAAACAAAACCCATTGAACCCAATAGCTAGCCTAAAATAATCATCAATAAAGCTAAATCATTAAGAGAGAGCCCTCTCTGATTGCAGGTGAGCTAGAACCTACAATCCAAAGATTGGTTTGTGGTTACCTCGGCCGTATCCCTTCAGGAGCTTAGGGACAACCTGAGTGATAACAGGTTCTTGGCAAACATTATTGCAAAGGTGTTGTCAATAATGAGTGGAGTCGAATGTACTTATTTTACCTACAAATCTTCCAAGATTTTCCCGAGCCACACAATTTCTTTTGTTCCCTCTGCTATTGTCACATATTCTGCCTTTGTTGTGGAATCTACTGGAACTAATTGCTTGTGCGATCTCCAGGAGACAACTCTTGATCCAAAACTCATGGAATAACCAGAAGTATATACGTTAGTTTCTTTCTCTCTATTGAAGTCTGAATCAAAGTATCCAATAAACCTGAAATCGCCCACCTATATATGTTTGAGTCCAAAGTCTTGAGTTCCCTTCAAGTACTTTAGAACTCTTTTTTTAGTAGACCAATGTAACTCACAAGGCTTTTGCATAAACCTAGAGAGGATTCCAACAACAAACAAAATGTCTGGTCTGGTAGTAGTCAGGTAGTTGAGACTTCCTACAAGCTCTCTATTCTTTGTTTCATCCTCAAATTCTTTTCCTTCAATGGATGTGATATTTAAGTTTTGTTCCATTAGAGTAGTTAGAGGATTACATTCAGCCATGTCAAACCTATTCAACATATCTCCAATGTACTTCTTTTGAGAAAGGAATATAGACTTCGGATGTTGAGTTACTTCAATACCAAGATAATAATGAACATAGCCCAAATCAGTCATTTCAAAACCTTTCCTCAATTCCTTCTTTATGGATGCAATGTAGCTCTCATTGTTCCCTATCATCAAAAGCTCATCTACATATACCACAAGATATACAACTATTTTGCAACTTTCTTAACAAACAAAGTTTCATCATCAAGATCATAATGTTTGAAACTACGTTTCAGAACATGCTTAGTTAATTTTTCATACGAGGCTCACGATGCTTGCTTGAGGCCATACAAGGATTTCAAAAGTTTGCATACTTTATGTTCATGTCCTTTCACAGCAAGTCCTTCAACCTAGGACATAAAACATTCTCTTTTATATCTCCATTCAAGAAAGTGGCTTTTACATCCATTTGATGGACATTCCAACCATTTTGAGCTACTAGGGCAAAGAGTGTCCAAATAGTAGACCATTTTGGTATGGGGGGGGATTTCTCCTCATAATCGACCCCTTCCTTCTGTGAAAAACATTTTTCCACAATCCTAGCTTTGTGCTTGTCAAGTGAGCCATCAACTTTCTACTTGTTCTTGTAGACCTACTTGTAGCCAATTGGTTTGGTTCCCAATGGAGGATCAACCATCTTCCAAGTTCCATTCTTTATCAAGGCATCATACTCCTTTTGCATCGCTTCTTTCCATTAATCATCAGAAGCGACTTCTCTGAAGGAGGTTGGTTCAAAATCTGTAGACAAATTCAATTCACAATCATAAGAAACATCCATATCACCAGGTGAATCAGAGTCGTCTACATCACCTCCATTTTGCTGGGTTGAATTTCTTGTTCCTGTCTTTTCAACCTCATCAGGATGAACACTTTCAAGTGTCATTGTCAACGACTTTGAGGGACCTTTCTGAGATGGTCCAGGATGCTCAGTTGATTGAGTTGGGACTGAATCAAGATCGAGTCTCCCAACATCACTCAAAGTATCATCAGTGGTTGGAGTTTCAAGTGGGGGAGAGAGTGCTTCAAAACAAGATTCCACAGATTGGTCCAATGTAGGAATCCCCCCTTCAATATGTGGAATTTGATTATCAAATTATTGAAATTATTTTTCATTTGCGAATCTATCCAAGAGATCAAGTTGTCGCTCAACGGCATTGTGAACTTTGAAAGATTCAAGAAATATTACATCTCTAGATACAACAAACTTTTTATTAACTTCATGATAGAGGCGGTATGCTTTGGAAGTGTTTCAATATCCCAAGAAGATACACTTACAACCCCTTGCACCAAGTTCATTTCTATGTACCTTTGGTATCAAGGAATAACAGGTGGAGCCAAAAATCGTGAGATGCTTTACCAAAGGAACATGCCCATAGCACATTTCATATGGAGTCTTGTTTCTAACAACATTAAATGGACATCTATTCTTTACATATACAACACATAGAACTACATCAACCAAAATATAAATTTTACATTCTTCAAAAACATCATGGAGCACACCATATTTAAGAATGTCCTATTCATTCTTTCAGATACTCCGTTGTATTGGGGATTATAAGGCACAATTGTTTGATGTTTGATCCCATGTTGGAAAAGATAGTTTTCAAATTCATTTGAAGTGTATTATTTTCCATTATCAGTGTGAATAGAGCTAATATGAGATTGTGCATCATTTTCAATCCATGTATGAAACTTCTTGAATGTTTGCAAAGAAACAAATTGTTCTTCAATAAATAAACCTAATGCATTCTGGTGTAGTCATCATATATTTATTTCCATTTGTAGAAGGAAAAGGCATTGGACCACATAAATATAAATGATTGAGTTCAAGTTTTCTTTGTGCTCTCAAATATGAATCATGAATAGGCTGTTTTCTATGCTTTCCTAGAATGCAAGCATCACATTGCTTAAGTTTCCTAGGAATTGTAGGCGAACTAGTAGCACCATTTTTCTTCAACAAGCGAAGGATGTCATAGACCGAGTGTCCAAATCTAGCATGCCATAATAGAATTTATGGAAATGTACCTTCATCATAATGAGAATTGTATGAGAAATTTTGTACCTGAGAAGAGGTACCTTTCAGCTTGAGAAGCCTTTCTTCTTCTATCCCCGTCATGACAAGTGAGTGATTTGATTCTTTCCTCACCTCAACCTTTACATCAAACATATGAATGGAGTGTCCTTGCTAGTGGATGTGGACCAAGGACAACAATATTCTCCTTAACTATGGGATATATAAAACATCAAGCAGAGGAAATTCTCGAAGACCAAGCAATTGGAGCCTGATTGTGCCAAGCCATAATGGCTTGAGTTTTGATTTGTCTTCAAAGTAAATTTCTCAATAAACGCTGTCAGTAAATTCTTCAAAAAATTCTCTTCTAAAAGTCATGTGGCAAGTTTCTCCTAAATCAAGAAACCAATCAATTTTCCAAGAAGCAAGTGAAGCATTAAACAAGTCTTCATTTACTCCAATATTACAATGTGCCACAACATAGTGAGCGGATTCAAATGCTTTAACTTTCTCTTTGTCATTAGTTTTACCTTTGGGTTGATTTCTTTCCTTAATTTTTTCCCAAGGAAACTTGCATGTGGATGCATCATGTGATCCATCTCCATTCCAACATATGTAATCCAAATCTGAGTTTTCTCCTTGAGAGTGTCTGCCCCCCTACCTCTAAAATTTCTTCTTCCTCTTCCTCTTCGACCACCTCTTCCTTTGGAAGAATCTTAAGCAATATTCTTCTCTCTATGTGTAAGACACAACCTCTTTAGAAGATGGAGGAGTTGTCTTCTTCCCAAAATCTTTCTCTCTCTTAGCAAATTTATTCATAAGGGAGTCAAAGGTAATTTCTTTGAGGTCTCCATATGCTTGCAAATACTGAAGATAATTTGAGTAAGTGGGATAAAGTGCCTTGACAAAATATATCAAAGGAATGTCTAGTTCAACATTAGTGACTTTGATATCATGCATAACAGATTTTAATTCTGATGCAAGAGTAAGAGGATCATCATTTTGTAATTCAAGGCTGGAAAGTTTAATCATGAGTTGAACAACTTCATGTGCAGAGTGTGATTCATAGATTTCATTCATTTTTTGTAAGGCTTTGAAAGCATTTGAAAATGAAGAAATATGGTGACTCACCTCTTCATTCACCGATGTTGCAATCAAGGCATAAGCCTTGTTTTTATTATTTCCCAAATGGAAAATTTCTTGTGTGAGGTAGGCTGTTCTGGTTTGTCTCCTTCTCCAACACACACTCCTTTCCACAGCTCATTAAAAATGAGAGTGTGTTTGATTTTTCTGTGACCATTCTGGATAGGTCTCCTTCCTGGTGAGAACCACTCCCACAATAGATATCAATGAATGCATTATAGAATTTGTGTAATGTGGAAAAAAATACTTCTACTGCAAAATTTTACTCGTAATGACTAAAAAAAGGTATGATTTTGATAAATGAAAACAGAGGTATTATGTGGGGAAGGTGGTTTATGGGTGATGGAGTTTATGGAGTAGGGAGTATGTGGGGAAGGGGTTTATGGGGAGGGTGTATATGGAACGAGATGCAATCAACGTAATATCATATGGCAGTGTGGTGTGGAGAGATACGACCAAACGGGAGGACTGTTGGTTGACCAATGTATGGTGGATTCTATGGGGAGCGGAGTGGTATGATATGCCATCGTGGTCAGCATCTAATGTAAGAAAAATAGGAGTAGAGGTGTATTGGGTATATCAAAATATGCTATACCATTCAACGTAAGTTTCCACAACGTTACAGATTAAAAATAGTGATATATGGTATGTGGGCATATGACAGGCTTCATTATATATGGAGTTCAAAATAATGGTAGTATATGTAATAAGATATGAGGAGTCAGGCATATGTAATAAGGCATGGAATATATGCAATAGTAATATGGTATAACTTTACAGTATACCAATAGAGTCGTGACAACAGAGCGTCGGGTGGGGGCACAACGAAGGGGAGGTCTGCAGATTCAAAACAATGTAGAACCACAACATACACCACAATGGGTTCAAAACAATGTAAAAGGAGATCGTATACCACAGTGGATTCAAAACAAGGGGGTGTGGTGAGCGTGGATATGGAAGGAGAGTTTGGGAACAGAGTTTAGGATCTTCATTCAATGAAACATAGTTCTATGGTGGTGTGTCAAAGTTTTAGCACAACTTTCATTGCACCCAATGTAACACAATCATTCAATGTTGCAACATTCATTCACCATACAAAAAAATCATCATATACCAAACCTCAACATTGTCATAGTCACAATGCCATCCACAGCACCATGCTTCCATTGTGTACCTCCAGGAAATGCATAGTGGATGTTCAGTGCACACGGTTGCCTCAATGCAACAATATGACCCCTTCAATAGTTATATTGAAAAATAAAACCAACATTTAACGCACCAATGCATTCAACAATGCATGAAATTTCGCAAGGATTTGATAGAGATGCCAGTCTGCAAAAGATGCAGAACATAGGTAGAATAGGCAAAATAAGCGGAATGGGAGTTGCAAAGTAGACAGGGAAGCCAAAAATGGATTTGGCTCTGATACCATGTTAGGCCAGGAGGTAATTTCTTAAATGAAATATGTTTAATCAATTAGATTGTTAATAGTTATATACATGAGGGAGTGACTCTTGGGTTTCATCTCCCGATGACTTTTCATTTTCCATTATTTATTATTTACACTATTTACAACTGTTCACCCAATCCCTATGATTAGGTGTCAACAATAACTATGTGTATTTACCAAAAATAAATGAAATTTATATTTGTTATTTCTAATTAAATCAAATTGTTTTATTACACACTAATAAAATATATTAAAAATTGCTTTAAAAAATACATTAAACCATCTATATAAAACCTTGAACAATTTATGTGAGACTAGCATTTGAGAAAGAAATTCATTTGAGACTTTCATTTGAGAATCAATTTAAATATAAAGGAAGTACATTTCTCTTATATGCACTTAACATTTTTTTGACAAGGTATTTAAGGTGCCCTATAAAATATCAAAGCTTGTCAAGCTAGATGTTATCATCTTTGAAAGTAACTCACTTTATTTGAAATCAGATCTCAGCCCTTCTTCCTTAGCTTTATAATATGTGAACCTACTTTTCTTACTCTGTAACTATAGGGACTCAGTGTCGACAAAAAATGGAGACAGTAAGTGTAGATTTTTCTCTTTCTTTCCAAAGGAACTGGAAGAGAAGATACTAGTTTGTGAAGATATCAGTTTGGGTTTTGGAGGAGAAAAGATGGATTTTTGGATTTTAATATATACATCATAAAAACTCTTGCTTATAGTTTGTGAAGGGAGATAATGTTGATTACTATTCAACCATATCCAAAACCTTTAATTTAGAATTATGCATTAAAAATGTGAGGTTATGGATTGTATTTCTTTCTACATGGATGAATGAAATGTGATTCACAACAAATGCACAATCAAGCTAATTCCATCTCATATTTTTTAAGCAATTCTAACTTTTGAAAGAACTAAAAAAATATAAAAATCTCCAATTTTCACAAACGATAGTCTTAACTAACATAAAACACTATCAACTTGTTTCTTTAACTGACAGAATATTATCTTCCAATGTTTTCTTTTATGAAGACATAGGGTTATCTTGAATTTATCCCTAATTTGTTCCTGATTTTATAAAATCCATTCCCACCATCTACTTGTAATTTTCTATTGAAAAAAGTCATGAGAATTCAAGAAGCAAAACACCAATTTGGTCACAAGAACACTGTATTAATCACCAGTATTTTAAACATTGTATTTTGGATTTCCCAAGCTTTGGTAAGTGTATGTGGAGAGCAAGGAACCTTATCAAAGCTTTGTCTAGATTGTCTACAATGTATCGTTCATCAATATTGTGCTTCAAATATCTGAGTGCATAGACATTAAACGTTATGACATTGCATTTATACACCTATTTAGATGAGACTAGAGAACTATAAGTGTACCTTTACAAAAAAATCATGCAAATGCATGTGAAAGAGAGAAGTAGGTAGGTGTTCCAAACCCAATGTAACCTTCTTGCACAAGAACAACAAAGAAAAAATTAGTTATATTCACACAAAAATTGGGCACTAGAGGTTGTTGAAAGCTAACTATGAGCTACATACTAACTAAATAAACTAACCAAGAAAATATGAAGCGAAGGAAAACACAAATTTATAGGTGAATGGATCTTTGAGTGCATTTAAATAGTGCCTCGTGGTACATCTATAGTTTTTGACTACTTGAACATAGTTTTGGGACATCATTGTAGGAATTAGATGAGTTGGATCATTACAAAGATATTAAATAATTTCACCAAAAATTTATTGGTTTTAAATTTCTATATTTTAAATATTATTGACTTTTTATCACTTGAAATGTTATGTGATAGCAATCATGACCTGAATTATATAACCCACTCATATACTTTTTATTTCAAATGTTTTAAGAATATAAATAATAACTCTTATGATGATTAGTTATTAGTTATTCGAATCTTGTGACCATTTCTTTCCAAATGTTACTAAAAAGATATATTTATATAGCTACTAATTTTTAGGAGATATGTTAAGTTAACACAACCATATTGACGTACATCATCTTATGTTTCGTATTTGAAATTAGTCAATCTAAAGAGTTAATTAACAAAAATTATGCCAATTTATAATTAAAAAAAAATCAGTAATTAGCTAAGTTGATTTAAATCAATAATATATACTTTTTAATTAAGATATTTTCTTTACTTGATTCTTTAATATGTAGATTTCTAAGTAATAAATATATGTTAACTCAACTCAACCATATCAATATCATGTTATGTTCATATTTACAATTAGTCAATCAAAAGAGTTAAATAAATTCATGTATTATTTTCTTTAATTATATATCATTATTTGAGCTTATATAGTCATTATGTTATTATTCACTTACTAGCTTTTAGAATCGTGTAAACATTTCTTTCATAATTTTGTTAAAATAGTTTTAATAGTTTATAATTACTAATTTTTAGGATCTCCTAAGCATTTCTTTCCTTAACTTTTTAATTTATTTTATTTAATTATATATAACTTATTTTCTTTTATATTTTTTTGTAAACCCGTGGGACTTACATTTCCATTAAGTCCAATATATCACTCTGATCTATGGCAGAGAATTGAACGAGTGACTACATCAAGTTGTTCTTTAGCAAAGCACTCGATCAAAACATATCCAAGATCTCGTGGACTATTTATATATAGTTTTTATAATTAATAACTATTATGATAATTAATTATTAGTTTTTAGATACTTATGGGTATTATTTCCTAATTTTATTTTAAATGATTTATTTTTATGTAGTTACTACTTTTTAGGATCTAATAAAGGTATGTTAACTCAACACAACCATATTAACATTAGGTTTGTATTTAAAATTAGTCAATACAAAAAGTTAATTAATAAAGCTTAGTTTAAATTATTTATTTGTTTTACTTTGATTATAACATGCCAATTTATAATTATAATTCTTTTTAAGTATATCTTTCTCTAATTTAAATTTAATTAAAAATAATACCAACTAATTTGATTTAAATAAATAATATATTAAAAAAATTGTAAGATTGGTAGGACTCTGATTTTCGAGTTTACATGTCCATTATTCACCCCTATATTGGGGAGGGTAGGACAAGATTCAAACCCAAGATCTCCGGTTAAGTGAGACTTCATTCCACGACCATCGGCACTTTTGCACCACAAGCAGACAAATAATATATAAGTTTTAATTAAGATATTTTTTTTATTTGATTCTTTAACATGTATATTTCTAAATAATAAATATAAGTTAACTCAATACTTCATATTTACAATTAGTGAATACAAAAAGTTAATTAATAAAAAATAGTTTGAATTATTTATCTGTTTTATCTTGATTACGAGATGTCAACAATCATTGCAAAAATCAGCAACAAGGTTTTTTAATTTATTAATATTGTGTTATTTTGATATTTACAATTAGTTATTTAGATTAAATTTAATTTTCCAAGCTTCTTAAAATTTATTACTATACAATTTCATATAATTTTGTATAACTTCATGCATTTATTTTTTCATGATTCTTAAAATTTATTACTATACAACTTCATATAATTAATTTACTCTAAAAATGTATCATTATTTGAGCTTATATAACCATTAGGCTACTTTTTTATAAATACAATTTTTTTAGTATATATTTTTCTAATTTAACTTTAATTAAAAAGTAATATCCAATAACTTGATTTCAATAATTAATATAATTTTTTTAATTATATTTGAATTTTTAATGTGTAGATTCCTAAATAATCAATATATTTTAACTAGACACAGCGATATTTACATTATGTTATGTTAGCATTTACAACTACAAATTGGTTAGAATTATTAATTACAAGATGCTATCCATGATTCCCATGAAAATTGATGAATTATCAAGTGACCGAATTTCATAAATGACATGGTAAACTAAAATAAATGGCAAGAGCTAACCCGCGTGCCATAGGGCATTAAATGACTGGTTAGCTGCATGCCCTTTAACTTTATAACACACCCCATTATTTTTCATTTATCTCGTTATGCCCGCAGGTATGTTATAAAGCTAAAGGGCATGCAACTAACCAGTCATTTAATGCCCTGTGGCACGCTGGTTAGCTCTTGCCAAAATAAATAACCCAAATTTTGAAAACCAATCACAATGTAACAAAATATTTTTTAATTAAAAAAATAATTTAAAGATTAAATATAATATATATATATATATATATATATATATAATTAAAAAATAATTTTAAAAATAACAAATTATTATTTTTAATTTAAATTGAAATATTAAATTTTGTTTTTTTTGTAAACTAGTATTTACTCTTTTAAAAGATTATAATCATTTAGTAAACTTATTAAAAAAAATAAAAATACAAATATCGCAAATTCTATTAGGAAAATTACAAAAATGGAAACGTCAACAGTTATTTACGATTTGAACTAAGAAAAGAAATTAAGACATCAACATTTAAGTACTGGTTGAACTAAGAAAACTGTGAAAAGATCAACATTTAAATACCAATCAAACTTTAAAAAACCAATTACAAACATTAATCGGGATAAAACTTTGATGCCAATAAATCTGTGTTATTTTTATCATATTTTTTATTTTTTTTTTGGAAAGTTTTCGCATCTAAATATATTCAATATATACCATCGCCAAAATTTAATGAATGATGGAAAACAATTCGTCCATCCATGGCAAATACAATATGAAATTGGCCACTAGTAGAAAAAAATAAAATTCATTCAAATTTAATTAAAAATTCATTATTATAAATAATTAATAATGCTCAAATAATTGAAAGAGTATCACATATAATTCTTTTAGCACTTTTCCCAAAAATCATTTTTTAAATGTATAATAAATTTAATCAAAATAATTATATTACAAATAAAATATATTAACTCAATTATGTTACCTTCATTTCTTATCAATTTTCCATTCATAAATGTATTCAACTTCGAACATCTTTTATCCTGGAGCTTAAGTCGATTGCTGATTCCCTGAATATTTGGGAATTGGACGAACATGGGTGCGGTCAAAAAATTGACTGTGCCCATGTCTGTCCGATTCCCAAATATTTAGAGAATCAGCGATCGACATAATGATGACCATCTCTTACCTAATTCTATAAACACCATTATCCATGATGTTCAACTTCAATAAAGATCTGCAAAAAGGCACAACAATGAACTATATATATAGGGAGTAACAAAATGGCTTAGATTTACCTTAATTTGTTAGAGATTGACGCTCTACACACAAGAATGATCCATAAGTAATTGGAAGCACATCTTATCTCTTTACATTGCCCAATTTCTATCAAACTGTCTCTTAATGTTGTCCATGGTCTCCAAACTTATAAGTCTGAATTATTTCGTGGTCGTAGGGGAACAAAACGGAAAGTCCCAAAACATTATGGCTTTAGAATACAATGGATGACAAAAATGTTTTTGAACGCCTACAAATTTATATATTTAACATTAGTTTCTAGCTCCGAAGTGGCCTTCCACAATTTTGAATTTTTGTTAAATAGATAGAGAAGTATATCCATTTCAATGTGTGGAAGTGGTCTTCCAAAATTTTGAATTTTTGTTAAACAGATAAACAAAATTTGATATTAAAAGAATAATTTTAATAATAGATGAGATGAAAATATTTTGAATAATTTTCCATTCTCATACTCAAAACAAAGTGTTATTTAATTAATAAGGTGATGTTTCTCTCTTCTATGTGTATGTTTGGGTGATGATGGTTTATATTATATCGAATTTTGGGCGATGCATTATTTCATACATAGGCATTGGTTTATGTGTGATATTCATGAGGAACACGTTTCTATTTCAACATATTCAATCGTTGAAGCCAAAATCTCTAGAAATCTAGAATGAGGCATCCATCACTTGAAAATAGAACTTGACATTCGAATATGAAAAGGTCACATGACAAGGTATACATTCTTAGTGAAATTCAAGAAGAGAGATGTTACATGAGTCAAGAAAATGAAATTTGGTCATGGAAAAAGCATTTGGGATACCTAATCTTTGATAACTTGGTGAAGATTAGCAAAACTTAACCAGTAAGAAATATGTCCAAAATTTGAAAGCCAAAAAATGGTATATGCGTACAATGTCAACCTGGAAAGCAAACCAAGACTAGCTTCAACTCAAAGGAATTCTCAACATCAAAGCCTCTTGAACTTATTCATGCAAATTTGTGTGGTCCAATTACAACTCTAGCTCTAGAAGGAGAAACATACTTCAGTTTATTCATAAATGATTATATTATAATGTTGTGATTATTTTTCATAAGATATAAGTCGAAAGCGCTAGATTGTTCTAAAACTTTCAAATCAATTGTTGAAAATAAAAGTAAGTTGAAGATCAAATGCTTAACAAAATCTAGAGGTGGGGAATTTACCACGAGGGAATTCAATGACTATGTGAAAAATATAGAATCAAAAGGGAACTCTCTATTGCTAGGACTCCACAACAAAATGGAGTAAAACTGAATAGATTTGTACAATAAACTGCAAGAACAATGTAGTTGGAGGCTAATTTACTGGGAAAATTTAGAGGGAGCCAGTTGGGGTAACAATCTATATCATGAACAAAGATCAACTACAAATAAATAGTGATAAAACTTCATTTGAACTATGGAAAGGAAGGAATCCATCCATAAAATAGTTGAAAATATTTTGAAGCAAATGCTCTCTAAAGATTAATGATGATTCACTAGAGAAATTTCTTTCACGTGTTGACAAAGAAATTTTCCTTGGATACTCATTGAGAAGAAAAGCCTACAAATTCTCCAACAACTAGTTGTGGAAGATAGTCAAAAGCATCGATGTAAAGATAGATAAAGCTCTTCCTAAACAAGAAGTTGTTCAAACCAATGAACAAGACCATACCCTTACATAACAAAAGGAAGGTGGTGGAAAGGAAGATAAGGAGCCAAACACTATATAAGTTAAATTTTGTGCATAAAGATCATCTATAAGACCAAACAATTTTAGATGTGGAAGGAGGAATACAAACTTGAAGAAGGATGACAAACAAACTAAAAAGGAATGATATTTCGTTGTTACCCACAATAGAACTAGGAAATTTCACTCAACATATGTAAGGATCCTCACTCGATAAGGGAAATAGAAGAAGAGATTAACTAAATTGAAAATAATGGAGCATGGGAGTGAGTACCTCATACAACAGATAATAATGTCATAGGAATCGAGTGGGTATATAAGAACAAAATGAATGAATATGGGCATATCATTAGAAATAAGGAAGGATTGGTGTGCAAGGGATATACTCTAATTGAAGGAATTGATTTTGAAGAGCATTTTGCTCCTCTTGCTAGAGTAGAGAGTATAAGGATGTTTTTAGCATTTTCTTGTTCAAAATGCTTTGAAGGCCTATCAAATGGATGTTAATTCAACCTTTTTAAATGGAGATCTAAAAAAGGAATTATAGATGGAATGACCAGAGGGGTTTGACTTGTCTAAAAATAAATACATTGTATCCAAACTAAAGAAGGTCATGTATGGATTAAAAAAATGTCCAAGAGCTTAGTACGCTAGAGGTAGTCACTATCTTCAACCATAAGGATTCAAGAAAGCAGTTTCAGGAAGCAACCTTTACATGAATATGGACAAAGACAAGATGCTAATAACACTAATATACATGGATGTTCTAATTTTTTGGACTAACAATGATGAAATGGGTCACAAAGTTTCCAAAGAGATGTCAAAAGCATTTTAAACATGAATGATTAGAGAAATGTATTACATTCTTGGACTTCAAGTAACTCAAAACTGAAGTAGAAGTGTCCATATCACAAGCAAATGATATCAAGGATATGCTTAAGTGATTTGGGATGGAAGAATGTGCTATTATGAGAACACCCATCACTTCAGGTTACAAGCTATGTAAGGATGATGAAACTCTTGTGGTGGATGCGACTCTTTACAAATCAATGACTAAAGCTTTCTTATATATTCATTCATCAAGTCGTTCATTTACAAAGAAATAGAAATGGTGTTAAGGTTCTAGTCGTTCATTAAGGAATCTCACATCGTAGTTGTAAAAAGAATACTTAGATACCTAAAAGGAACTCTGATTTTGGAGTATTGTACCGTAAGAGCACAAATTTTACCTTGAAAACATATAGTGATATAGATTGGGCAGGAAATATTGATTATTAAAATATTACCAATGGGAATGAATTATTTTTAGGAGACTATCTTGTATCATGGTTATCTATATCGCTATCCACAATTGAAATTGATTGCATAACAACAACATATTGTTGAACATAATTCCTATGTATGAAGGAAGCATTGAAGGATGACAATATAGAGACAAATCAACCTATCACCACCTACCATAACAATACCAGTGAAATCATCCTCTTAAGGAATACAGTCATGCATCCAAGGACAAAACATATCTCGATCAATTACCACTCTCATTCAAAACAAGTTGCAGGGTAGAACATCAAAATGGAGTATGTCAACACTAAGGAACAAATTATAGATATATTCACAAAACCCCTACCTCAAGAAGCATTTCAATATCTTAGTCAAAATATGGGGGATATCACTCTTTCATCCCATTATAGAATCCCTTTGTTATTGATGTCAAAGGGGTATGATGTGATAGGAGGATTACCATGATGAAAGGGGGCATTGATGTTAATTGTTGAGGAGAGCTTGTACATTGTATTGTTGATGTGTTCAAATGTTTTGGGGGTGTACACTTGGTTGAAAAAATGTTTGAGGAAGTGGTGTTGTAGGTAATTGCAGCTATGATTTAAGAAAACATGAGTTTTCCAAGCATAACAACATTTCCTCTTCCTTTCTTCTTCATGCCTATCACACTTGCAAAATCCATGCGTACTTGTCGTTATATTCAAATGGGAATCTACTTGATATTGCCCTTACATGCCCACCACACTTCATGTAGGAGAAAAATGTGATTTATGTGCACACACAAAATACCATGGGCCTTTCCTAGAGTATTTGCCTAAGTATTTTGGTGGTGATGGAGTCAATTTGAAATGGTTTTTGAAGATTTGAATTGATCTCCATTGATTTGGTCCAAAATCATGAGATGCGATCGAATGAAAGAATTGCATGTTTCTTTTATTATAAAAATCCAGAATGTGTAAAGGTAAGGGTTAGATTGTGTGAGAATGTGAGGTACAATAATGTAGAATGAAAATCCAAGATTAAATATGAAGAAATAAAGAAAATATTTTCAGAGTGATTAAGGAGAGTATCTAACAAAGTTTATATGTTTTTGCTAGTATTAAGTTACTATATATTTTGATAACAATGTATTGTTGTAGCTTCTATTATAGGGACATTCAATTAAAGATCATATGGCTACATTGTTTGTTTATGTTGTAGGTCCAATTGTGGCAAGTGTTGCGTGACGTTTTGATGGATAGAATTACAAGAATGGTTGAGTGTTGTATTGTTTCTTTGAAGGCTAAAGTGTTGATGTAGCTATTGTATGTTTCATATTGTTGACAACAATTTTTTTAGGAGTATGTTTCTAGTGCTAGTATTAATTGGTTTACATGTAGTTTTGGCTTCCATACACTTTATATTTGTAGCATATTTTTGAGTGATCTATGGTTGAGTGAGAAGGATTTTACGTATTTGATGTTCAGAGTAGATTCATTAGTTAAGCAAAGGATTCTATTGTAGAGAACTTTGATAGTGAGCTAAGAGAGTTATAAGTGGGCCCAATTTGAAATTTGTGAAATGTGCTCTATTTATGCAGAGATAGTGGGCCCTACTTTGAAAATGTATGAAATTTGGTACCTAATAGCTTGAAGGTTGGGGCCATAAATAGGAAAGTGATGGATTGCGGGAAAGTATTGTCTTGTTGATCTAGGGAGTGATAGCTTCCTTCATGTTGTGGCATAAGAAATAGAGAGTGGTGGCTTCCTCTAAGTGGTGTCTTTGGAGGGCCTACAGTAGGTTGGACCCTACATATAGTTGAGGGAGTGGTAGTTTTCCTTAGGTAGTGGCTTAAAGTGAGTGGTTTCTCGCATGCATGCATCATAATTAAGCTTGCACACACGCATGATGGTTTCACAAGCATAGCAATACAATACCACATACGTTCATTTGGGGATATATATTGAGGAAAAAATAACATAATATTTTGAGCATAAAATAGTGGTTAAAGGGTTTTTATATTGATAAGTATAAAACATGGAGCTCAAAGTTAATGAAAAGAATAAAAGGGTATGAAAATGTGATGAAAAAAAAGATACCTATAATATCTAGTGAAAGTAGGGGTTTTTTAAATTCAACATCTTTATTGGGTTTGTGTTTGTAGGGGGTTAAATAATGTCACTTTTAGACGTATTTTTGAATATGTAGTCAAATTGAGGGTATTTTTTAGTATGTGATGAATGCACAAAATATGTCGGAGGTTTGTTGAGGAAATCTCATCTACACAATGGTGGTGGCAAGTGAATTATGTAAGAAGAATATTTTAATAATAAGAAGAAGAATGAGAGAGTGTGTATATTGGTTTTTCTCCGAGAAGGGTTTCCAGCTAAGTTTTTTCATTCTCATGGTTTACGTGTTGTGTATGTGTCGTATGTTCTATGTGCTGCTTTCATGGTTACCTGTGCATTCTTCTCATTTTTTTATGATTTTCTAATGTATAATGTGTTGTTTATTTAACTCATGATTCAATTATTGTCTAAGGAAAGGAAAAAAATTATAATTGGTGATACATTATGTATAATATTGATTCAACGCCTTGCACCCCCACCCATCTCATTTTTTCCAAGATCCCATTAAGCTATATAGGCAAGGTCAATTTGATATGAAAAAACAATATTCTATTGTTTTCTAAGCCTAAAGAAATATAAGAGTGGTGGAAATCCCACACTAATAAGCGAGATTTTTGTTTTGGAGGGGGTGTGGGGGGGAACCTACTCATACCCTGATGTAGGAGGAAGATAATTAATCAACTAGATCATTCTCCAATACTCTCATTTTAGGGTAGGTTATGCATTTTGACACACATCTATGGATCACCCAATGCAAAGGGAAGATATTTGGTCACGAAGTTAGTTGTGGGTATGTGGGAAAGATGCTTCTAGTCTTAGGCAAAATAGGGTCGACCTAACACAGTGTTCACACATGTCCACTCTCCAATTGAACAACAATTTAAAGTTGGTTGCACAGTTAAGTCGTATTAGTGGATACTATAATAAAACTCGAGAATTATTGACCAATCATAGGCTTAAAAAATAATTTCTTTACCATACTACATAAGACAAATATTCATATACAATGCTCAACATAAAAACCTATACAAGCTAAAGGTTAATTATCAGTAATAAAATGTGACATCCCCTAGTAGATATTGGTGTTTGATGCATGTTATAATAAATGGCACTAGAGCCAAAACACTATGAATAATTATTTTTAGTATTTTCTTATTAATAAAAAAAAGGAAATTAATGCTTAAGGAAACTATGCACTCAGAAAAGACAGTCAAGGATAATATTGTTAATTCTTCATGATTAAAATCTTCAAATATTTTATATAATATTAAGGGAGGGAGACAAACTCCCTTAGAAAAATTTTAGCCGGAGAAAAGGGCTAAGGTTGGTTGCCTTTAAAGTACCGTGGGAGAGAAAGGCGATGTCTAAAAGCAAAATCCTAGGCAACATAACAATAAAGCTCATCAAAGGTGGGATGCTACTGAATTAGAAACAATATTATGATGAAGGGTGATAATTATGAAAATGGAGAATTAATGAGGTTGTTGCTTCTTTGGGAAAAAAAATCAAGCTCGGGGGAGAGCTGGAGGCAGATCGTGGTTTGGTGGACAATGTCTTCTCTGGTTCAATTTTTCTAGTATGACGGAGAGCTGAAATCTCTAGTTTGATCTACGTTGATTATGACTATGAATTTATTGTTGTAGATGCATGTGGTTATTATTTTAAAACTATTGAAGTGGTTAATCTATTGTTCTTGTTGCATATAGATACATTTTCGCTGTTGCTCAAATATATATTTGTAGAGATATAATCCGATGTAATAAAAATAAGGGAAATCTTTGGTTTCAAAGAACTAAAGTTATTCTTTACTTTCCACTAAAAGCAAGAAAGGGTTATTGTAAATTGTGAATGGATTCCTTGCTACCTGTCCAGTTATGTGGATCTTAAAGAATTAGCTTGATATTATTTGTTAAAAGGATTACAATGATATTAGCATTCCTTTTGTGGGTGTAGATTTGGTTTCATAATAAATGATTGAATTAGTCTATTAAAACTGAAACTAAAGTACTGACCTCCCAAATGATCCATAGGAAGGAAATTAGATTCCATAGGAATCATATCAGGGGTAGTAAAATGGATGCATGAGATAGCGACAGAAGCCTAAGATCCTCTTCCTGTGGATCTCCAATGTGTGTCGATCACATACATGTAGAGGAACTGAGAAATACTTGAAACCTTAACTTGTAATAAATTACAAGGCGTTCAATGTAAACATACGAGAAATATGATTTGAGAATTTTTATGAGTGAGAAAAAAAATAAATAAATAACCTTTCTACTCCTGCACTACCAAATACAACTCGATTATCAACTAATGAGTTGTACATGACTAACTGAAATACAATGTTGAAGGTCGACTTCCTAAAAAGGAATTACACCATATAGTGATAAGGATTAAATGAGAATTTTTATGGCAAAATATCATTAGAATATGAGAAATTATGATTATATGCCAAACCGGTGCATTCCATGTACTAACGGTTCTAGCCACCCTATATATGATTTACATATTATGTTTTAGGTAAAGAAATATGCACGATTATAATCCCATACTTAAGTATTACAATTTCAAGTAGAAGCTCATTTAAAGAAAATATACCTTACATTCAAGCATCGAATACAATTTGAAATGAATTCACATATACAACCTTGAGATTAGGCATTAAGATAAAGCCTCCTAAGCTTGAAATCAACATTCATGTAACTAAATTCAAAAGCTAGATTCAAAACACAATTAATGTAGTGAATAATATAGCTATGCCCATAAATTCAAAACGAAAGTACCCAAATTTCACTTTTAATATCTTACAACTTAAGTAAATTCCAACAATTAATAGGAACAATCAAACGAATAGTCAAAGAAAATTCCAGAAATGAAGAGGAACCATTATATACACAACTGAAGAAAATTCTAGTGATGTATAAAAACTGTTTAATGCATAGCTTACACAGATCCCTGTGAGGAATACTAACCTCTAATAGAGCACAGACATGCATGGATTAACTCTTAAAGGTACTAGCTTAATATAAAAAAGAGTTTTGACATCAAATATACTAGCTTTTGAAATGAAACTATTCATATAGTATTACATGAATGTCCTAAGGTAGAGTAGGTTATCGCTAAGGTAGTGATGCAATAGAAATATACACCAAAGATGCTACAGTATTATCTCAAGAACTCTAGGAAAGAAAATAGATAAGAATTTTCATGAGAAAAATTAGACCCTTCCTGGTCATGACTATCATATAGATGAGTTATCAATTCATTTCAAACAGTAGCAAGAGTAGATCCCAGAAAGCAAATCGGTTGGGTAGCTTGGTGGAGGAATGAAGGAACCAGAAGCCTCTGTTGTCGAAAGGATGGACACCACAACCAAGGTCAACAACTGTAAACAAGAATGTTTCATTATCCTTCTTGTGTAAAGAATCAAGGATTATGGTCACAAGAAAATGACTGTGGAAACACCACAAAACCTCGAAATAGAATATTGCAGTGCAAACTGGGCAAACCAGAGTAGCAACTTAGGGAAACATGATAAACCCAAAACTTAACCATCATTCCTTTTTTTTCATAACCTACACTCCATCAATAAGAATTTTGACAATAGATTATGTAACCCAGTATAATACAATCAAGTGAGCTAAGATCTGGGAAACGATACCTATAAAACCAATGCAAACTGACATGGGAACCAAGTGTTGGGTTGCTACCATCACCTAGAAATATCCACCCTCCTACAACAGGACATTTGATATGGGAATTATCCAGTACCCTTTAAATCATAGAGTATAAAAATAACAAGGGCATTTGAACTAGGTGTAGAATTGGGATATTGACCTGACAGTTGTTGCCACAGTGGCAAAAGTTGAGGGTGTTCCTCCGCCCTGTAGGTGGTTGAACAATCCAAAATTCGACATGAAAAATAATATGATAAATGCAGGATGCCAGAGAATGTCGAACCTACATATGGAGGAGGAGGACTTCATCAGATTTTTTTTAGAGCTCCAATTACACATATGACCTTACAAAAAACCTCTTGCACCACTCAATGGAGTGATTTCCACAGGAGAAGCATGAATTGAAGAAGGGTTAGGGTTAGGTCAAAACTAAAGTGGAAGAGAGCAAATTTGAGTGATTGAAACCCATCAACATATCTCAGTCATTCGTAAACCCCGATGTTGGGCATCACCATCTGAAACCATGTGACTTGGTACAGATGGAAGGTGTCCATTGGACCATACAGTACCAAGGAGGATGCACTGGCAAGTGAAGGGACAAGAAATTAATGCCATGGGCCCAAGTCGAATTAAATAACCATTGAAATGTTCATTAGAACCTTAAACCAAGGTGGATGAGCACTCAACCTTACAATAATATGTTTTCCTAACCAAGGTATAGGTTTAGATATAATGTGGGGAGTTATGCTATAGTCTAATGAAGGGGATGAAGTTACACCGTGTAGGGTAATAAAGAGCTAGGTGCTAGGATTAACAATTACCAAAGATAGATTAAATTTGAGGGCGAAGAAGGGAGGAAGACGAGAATCACGAAGTATATGTTGTATAATCATATTTGGCTAATGAGAGATGAAAAACATTAGAGGAGAGGTACATCACCTATGGTATTCGTGCCCAACAACACCATTGGGCCTCGAATCTGCTATAAGAAGTAAATGGAAGAGTAATAGATTTTGTTTAATATATATATATATATATATATTCTTGAAGTGGTATAGTAAAAGTAATAAATAGGTGTTTGTGTAAATGTAAGAGCAGACAACTTAAATGGAGGAGGATATTCAAGCCAACACTAGGAGTTTAGATTTGTACTTCAAACTGGGACAGGGGGCTACCCGAGCAAATGCCCAATTTCTAGAGATCATTAGGAATTTGCAGCAAGAATTGGTGGTGCTCAAAAGAAGTAATGAGAGGTTGTTGGAAGCCACTGAGCAAAAGGAGAAAATGATCAGGGGATTGAGATAAAGATCCAGTCACAAGATAGTGGAGCCAGAAGTAGAGAAAATAGGGAAAAGAGGCATCGAGCTGGAACCTTCTGAAAGTGGGGGGGAATCTGATAAAAGTTTCATAAGATCATAACCCATACTTTTCATGAGGTAAAAAAACAATATGCAAATTCATGGTTGCTAAACATGACCAAATATGTTTCAGGGATACGAGTATGAGAGCAACTTGAAGGCCAAATTGGCCATTTACCAATTGTAGGGTAAGGCATCTCTCTCATGGGAGGAGGCTAACACAATGTGTCTACCTGAGGAAAGGAATATGTCATGGGAAGAGTTCCAAAAGCAGTTTAACGAATAATACTTAAGTGAACAATATTATGATGACTATTCTAAGGAATTTCATGAACTCAAGTTAGGACAACTCTCAATGGATGAATTTGTGGTAAAATTTAGAAATATGCTCAGATATGTACCCTAAATTGAGGAAAAAAAAGCTAAGGTATAGTGTTTTGTGAATTTCTTACCCACAGTGTATAAGGAGCGGATCGAGTTTGATAATCTGAAAACCATGGAGGAGGCAGTCAGAAAATCCAAATTGTGTTATCAATAGTTCCGAAATAAAGGAGAAAACTCAAATTTTTTGCCATAAAAGGACAAAACTAAAACTACTATTGGCACAAAAGGACATAAACTGACATACCAAAAACATTTTGGGAAAGATCATATACAAAAAAATATTAGAACAGGAAATAACAACCCTCCGACAGAGTTCCAGGTAGGATCAAGGATTATGAACCTGGATGAGAAGAAGAATGGAGGAGGAAAGGAAAGAGAACCTCTGAAATCTTGGGGATGTGGCGAGCCTCATTTGATGAGGGATTGTCTCCACAATCCTTCACTAGTGCACAATATTCAGACTAGACAAGATGCTACCACGGTGAACAATATTTCCTAGAGTATTCCCGGGATAAGGTCTACACTAGAGGACATATAGGCAGAATATCAATCAATAATGATTGAAATTGAAGGTAATATCTTCAACCAACCTGTTTCTGTTTTAACTGATCCTAGGGCTAGCTTGATCTACATTGGACCTCATATGGTAGAAAAATGCTCTCTTAAAACTGAAAAATATAAAACTGCATGGTTAGTGCAATTGGCCACGAGTACCATGAGAAGAAATACCAATCAAGTAAAACAATTCCATTTACATTTACATGGGTATGCAACTACAATAAATCTAAATGTCCTTCCCTTAGGATCCTATGACATATTAATTGGCATGGGTTGTCTTTAGAAGCATGGAGTAGTAGTAAATTGTTTGACGAAGACAGCATGTTCTGTAGGACAACACAGATAGAACAAGATTATTCAGGAAATGCTCAAGCCTATATTGGTGTGGCATATTTCCATAATGAAAATGAAAATATGTGCGATGAAAGGTTGTCAGTTGTATTGAGTACGAGTGGAGGAAGGTAAAAAAGAAGGAAAACAGATGACCTTGGACACTTTACCTGTTGTTAAGGAATTTCAAGATATTTTTCTAGAAAAAATTCCCAGCTTACTGCCACGCAAGGATATAGATTTCACCATAAATCAAATACTTAGAGAAAAACCTGTGTCTAGATCCCCCTGCCAAATGAGCCCACTGAATTGCTGGAATTAAGTATGCAGTTACAAGATCTGGTAGACAAGGGCTATATCAGACCAAGCATGTCATCTTGGGAGCACCTGTGTTATTTGTTAAGAAAAAGAATGGCACATTCAGAATGTGCATTGGCTACCGCCAGTTGAACAAGTTAAATATAAAGGACAAGTACCTGTTTCCCCATATCAATGATTTATTTGACCAAGTGCAAGGAGAAACTATGTTTTTAAAGATTGATTTGAGAACTAGTTATCGTCAACTAAGAATCAAGCCAGAAGATGTCCATAAAACGACATTCAGAACTAGATATGGACACTATGAGTTTGTTGTATACCCGTTCAATCTTACCAATTCCCTAACAAGTTTTATGTGCTTAATGAACAACATACTTGGAAAATTCCTCTATAGATTTGTATTAGTGTTTATTAATGATATCCTAATACAGTCCATGAATGAGGAGGAGCATAAGGAGCACCTAAAATGGGTATTGCAAATATTAAGGTAGAATCACCTATATGCCAAATACAACAAATTTGAATTTTACAAAACCAAAATACAATAGCTAGGTCACGTTATTTCTAAGGGGTTAGCCATGGATCTAGAGTAGGTGAAGGCTGTGGCGAATTGGCCCATACCGAAAGATGTATCAATTGTTTGGTCTTTTATGGGATTAGAAGTGTATTACGGCCAGTTCATTGAATTTTTCTAGAAAATATCTCACTCCATCACCTCTTTACAACAGAAAGGAGTCAAGTATGAATGGACTATAGAATGTCAACGAAGCTTTGATAATCTCAAACAGTTACTTACCACAACACCCATTTTGCAATTACCAAATCCAAATGAAGAGTCCATGGTGTGTACTGATGCTAGTATAGAGGGATTAGGAAGAGTGCTACTATAATGTCACTTTGTAATTGCTTATGAATCCAAAAAGTTAAAGGGACATGAGAGAAATTATGCAGTGTATGATTTGGAGTTAGCCGCAGTTATACACACATTAAAAATGTGAAGGCATTATTTGTTGGGAAAGAAATTTATTCTGACCATAGACCATATCAGTCTAAAATATGTTTTTAGTCAACCATATTTAAATGCTAGGCAAGCCAGGTGAATGGCCTTTCTTATCTAGTTTGATTTTGAGATAATGCACATAAAAGGGGAAAGAAAATAAGACAGCAGATCCTCCACGAAGACATGCCCATAATCTAATAAGAATAACTATTAACAACATTAATACTGAGTTTCTTGAGAAATTCATACATGGTATACTTTCTAACCCAAAATATCTAAGAATCCAACAAAGGTTGTAGCAAATTGATGTCATGGGATACAACAAAAATGGCGAAAAGTTGTTGGTGTATAGAAACAGATCGTATATTCCTGCAGTAGAAGAACTAAAATAATTGATATTTGATGAATATGATAAAAATCCTTATGTTGGACACCCGAGGTACCAAAAGATGGTTACATCATTAAGACAAATAAAATTTCTAGCAAGGAATGAAGAAGGTTGTAGACAAATTTTTGAAAAATTCTTTAGAGTGTCAACAGGTGAAGGTGGAACACCAACACCCCGCTGAGTTATTAAACCCACCACCCATTCATGAATGGAAATGTGAAGTCATTTCCTTAGATTTCATATTCGGACTGCCTAAGACAAAGAGACAACAAGATTCTATCATGGCGGTTTTGGATCTACTAAGTAAAGGAACCCACTTTCTACTGGTAAAATCTACTTTTGGCACTGCAAAAATTTCACAAATTTTTATGAAGGAATCTTTTTGACTTCACAGGGTTCCTAAAAGGATAGTGTCTTACAGAGACACCAAATCTACTCCCAAATTTTGGAAAGCATTGTTCGGAATCATGGGTAACAACTTTAACTTTAGTACCGAATATCATCCCCAAATCGATGGTTAGATGGAAAGAACCAACTGGATTTTGGAGGATATGATTAGAATGTATGTGATGGATCAGCCAACAAGATGGGAGGATTTCCTACATTTGTCTAAATTTGCCTATAACGACAGCTATTAGGCAACAATTAAAATGAGCCGATTCAAAGCCCTATATGGTAGAAAATGCCATTCACCTCCTAATTGGAGACAACAAGAGCACATACTTATTCTTCGACTAGATGCATTACAAGAAATAGAACAAATAGTGCAAAGAATTCAGCGGAATATTAAGGCCACCCAGGATTGGCAAAAGAGTAGTGCGACAAAAAAAGGACACATAAGGAATTTAATATTGCGGAGCATGTGTACATCTAGGTAAAACCAAATAAAAGCACACTAAGAATGGGTTCTTACCCAAAATTGGCACCCTGCTACTGTGGGCCATTTGAAATTTTGGACATAATAAGTCTTGTAGCTTATCAACTAGCTATCCCAGTCATGTTAAAGTTCATTATCTTTTTCACATTTCCATTCTAAGAAATATGTACATGATTTCTCTCGTATTATTAATTCGAAAATGTTACATGTAGAGCCTGAAGGAGAATTCATGCCAAAACCACTCTGCATTGTTGATCAGAAAAATATTTGGCTCCGGAATCAGGTCATCGCTCAATCTAAAGTGCAGTTGAAGCACTACAACTTGAAGGAGGCTAATTGGAACCAATAGGACAATATGCAGAAAAAGCTTCCATCATTTTTCTAGCAGCATACACATATAAGGCAAACACCAAGGATGATGTGAAAATAAGGGGGAAGGATGTGACATCCCCTAGTTGATATTATTGTTTAATGTATGTGTATAATAAATGGAAATGGAGCCAAAACAATTTGAACAATTATTATAAGTATTTTCTTATTAATAAAAAAAGGAAATTAATGTTTAAGGAAACTATGCACTTAGAAAAGACTCTCGAGGATAAGATTGTTAATTCTTCATGATTATAATTTTCAAAGATCTAGATAAGATTAAGGGAGGCAGTTAAAATCCTTAGAAAAGTCTTAGTTGAAGAAAAGGGCTAAGACTGGGTGCCTTTAAAGCACCATGGGAGAGAAAAGAGGGCTTTAAAACCAAAATCCTAGGCAAGAAAACAATAAAGTTCATCACAAGTAGGACACAACTAAATTAGAAACAGTATCATGAAGAAGGGTAATAATTACCCAAAGGGAGAATTAATGAGGTTGTTGATTCACTAGGAAAAACAATGGACCTTGGGGGAGAACTGGAGGCAGTTCATGGTTGGGTGGATAGTGTGTTCTCTGGTGTAGGTTTTCTAGTATGATAAATAATTGAAATCTCTGTTTTGATCTATGTTGATTATGATTATGAATTAATTGTTGTAGATGTATGTGGTTATTGTTTTGAAGCTAGTGTAGTAGTTAATATATCGTTCTTGTTGCATATAGATACATTTTATCTGTTGCTAAAATATATATCTGTAGAGATATAATCTGCTATAATAAAAATAAGGAGGACCTTTGGTGTCAAAGAACTAGTATTATTGTTTACTTTCCACTAAAAGAAGGAAATGGTTATTGTAAATTGAGAATTTCCTTGCTACCCCTCTAGCTATGTGTATCTTAAGAATTATCTTAATATTTTTTGTGAAAAGGATTACAAGGATATTAGCATTTCTTTCGTGGGTGTGGAGCTGGTTTCATAATACATGATCAAACTAGTGCATTAAAAATGAAAGTAAAGTACTAACCTCTCAAATTATCCACAGGAAGGAAATTAGATTCCATAGGAATCACAACAAGGATATCTAAAATTGATGCATGAGATAGTGACAGAAGCCTAAGATCCTCTCCTTGTGGATCTCCACTGTGTGTCGATCGCATACATGTCGAGGAACTGAGAAATACCTAAGACCTTAACTTGTAATAAATTACAAGGCATGCAATGTAAACATATGAGAAATATCATTTGAGAATTTTTATGAGTGAGAAACAAAAAAAAATAAAAATTAACCTTTCTACTCCTGTACTACCAAATACAAATCTATGATGAACTCATGAGTCGTACAGGACTAGCATAAATAGAACATTGAAGGTGAACTTCCTAAAAAGGCAGTACACCATTTAGTGATAAGGATTAAATGAGAACTTATATGAAAAAATGGCATTAGAATATGTATAATTATGATTATATGCCAAACTAGTGCATTCCATGTTTTACAGTTATAGCCACCCTGTATATGATTTACATATTAAGTTCTAGGTAAAGGAATCTGCACAATTATACTCCCATACTTAAGTATTACGATTACAAGTAGAATCTCATTTAAACAAAATATACAATATACTCAAGCATCAACTATAAGTTGAAATGCATTCACATATATAACCTTGAGATTAGGCATTAAGGTAGAACCACTTAACCCTGAAATCGACATGCATGTATCTAAATTTGAAAGCTAGCTTCAGAGCACAATTAATGTAGCGAAAAATATAGCTATGCACATAAATTCAAAATGAAAGTACCTAGTTTTCACTTTTGAGATCTTACAGCTTAAGTAAATTCCAAGAATGAATAGAAATAATCAAATGCATAGTCGAAGCAAATTTGAGTAATGAAGAGGAACCATTATATACACAGCTTAAGAAAATTCTAGTGATGTATAAAAACCATTGAGTGCACAACTTACAAAGATCACTGTGAGGAATATTAACCATTAGAAGAACAAACGCACCAACTGATTAACTCTCAAAGATCAGAAGTGATTAACAGGGTTAATATAAAAAGGAGTTCTCACACAACACATACAAGCTTTTCAAATAAAACTGTTCATACAGTAGTACATGAAAGTTATAAGGTAGATCTAGTCCTATCACTAAGGTATCACTATAATAGAAATATGCGTGAAAGATGTTACAGTATCATCTCAAAAAGTCTAGGAAATAAAATAAATAACAATGTTCATGAGCAAAATTAGACCCTTCTTGGTCATAACTCTCATACATATGAGTTATCAATTCATTTCAAGTAGTAGCAAGAGTAGATCCCACAAAGCAGATCAATTCAGTAGTTTGATGGAAGAAAGACAAATCCAACCGCCTTTGTTGTTGAAAGGTTGGAGACCACAACTAAGGTCAGCACCTGTAAATAAGAATGTTTCATTATCCTTCTCGCATAAAGAATCAAGCATTATGGTCACAAGAAAAACATTGTGGCAACACCACAGGACCTGGGAATAGACGATTACACTGCAAAGAGGGGAAACGAGAGAAACAAGTTAGAAAAACATGATAAACCCTAAATTTAACTATCATTCATTAGTATTTCATAGCCTACACTCCCGCAATAAGAAATTTGACAATAGATTATGTAACCTAGTAGAATACAGTTAAGTGGGCTGAGAGGTGGGCACTGATACTTGTAAAACAAATGTGAGTCGACGTGTGAACCGAGTATTGGGTTGCTACCATCATCTAGAAATATCCACTCTCCTACAACAGAACATTTGAGACATGAATTTACTAGTACCCTTTAAATCACAGAGTATAAAAACAGCAAGGGCGAAATGGGTGCAGAGTTGGGATACTGACCTGAGGGTTATTGCCATAATGGTGATGGTTGAGGGTGTTCCTTTGCATTGCACATGCTCAAACAATCCCACATTCATCATGAACATTCCCTGTCAACAAAGACCATTACCCAAGCAGCCTCAACACACAAATAACAACAACGTTCATGAAAACAAAAGAATATGATAAATGTAGGATGCCAGGGAATATCGAACCTAGGTATGGTGGAGGAGGACTCCATCGGATTTTGCTCAGAACTCTAATTACAAATATGAACTTGCATAAAAATTATCGCACCACTAAACAGAGTGATTGCCACAAGCGAAGCATGAAATTAAGCAGGTTTAGGATTATGTCACGGCTAAAGTGCAAGAGAGCAAATTTGAGCCATTGAAACCCATCAACATATCTCAACCGTTCATAAACCCCAACATTGGGCATCGCCTTGTGACTTGGGGTGGATGGAAGATGTGCATTGGACATACAGTACCAAGCAGGACGTGCTGGCAAGAGAAGGGACAAGAAATTAATTCCATGGCCCAACGTCAAATTAAATAACCATTGAAATTTTCATGAAAACCTTAAACCAAGGTGGATGAGCGCTCAAAATTACAATAATATGTTTTCCCAGCCAAGGTATAGGTTTAAATATAGTGTGGGATGTTATGCTATAGTCTACTGTAGGTTAATGAAGAGCTAAGTGCTAGGATTAGCAATTAGGAAAGATAGATTAAATTTTAGGGGGGAAGAAAGGAGGTAGACCAGAAACACGATCATATTTACTTAATAAGAGACGAACTTTTTTTTTGAAAGGAGATATGTTTTTCCCGTGGAAAAAGTCGTAATTTCTATTGATTTAAAGAAATTACATTTTGTAGATGCTGAGCACATGCATATGGAGGCAATTGCCTGACGAGTTCATAAAATTATGATCAAAAGAAGGTTGTTATGTCTCCACGCAGGGAGTATGCTATCTATTATACTGTGTCTATATCTGCTTGCTAACGTAGAGTGAGCAAGATCAATATTATATCCATCTCTTCGCAAAGAGAAAATGACTTAAAGTATCATAATCTAGCTTGTACCAGTAAAAAAGAGTAAATATGTGCAATATATACAAGGATAATCAAAATATATATGGGGCTTATAGCCCGTTAACTCTAAGATCATCAAAAGGTCTATGGTAGTGCTGGTAGTACACCCCATCAATCTCTTCATGTATCAACCAGTCGATCCCTTGTCTAAGCGCTACCTCTTTGGATAGATGATCTGCCTCTGTGTTTTGTTCCCTGTAAATGTGTCGACAGACAAAGGAGTCAAATGATGTTTTCAATCTTTTAGCTTCGTAAAATATATGCCTCAATGTAAATGCATTGCAGTGTGATGTATCATTCAACCAATTGCATACGATTTTTGAATCACCAAACAACTGTAGATGTCTCCATTGTTTTTCCAGTGCAAAATGTATAATATGTCTAGCTGTGCATATTTCAGCAAAGTTATTAGTTCCCCTACCTAAGTTAATATGGATCTTAAAGCAATGATTATCATTAAGGTGAAGGATGGAACCACCCCCACAACTAGCCTCCTGCGCAGAGCTGTCAAAATATGCCTAGGGCTTACATTTTTCAATGATTTCAGGAATGATGGTGCCGGGAGGGGTGTTGGGGTCATCTTCAGGAAGAAGGTGGAAGTCTGCAATGGTATGGAGCAAGATGGTAGGCCATTGGGGGGATCTGTGATTGAAGATAGCTTGATTCCGGGCAATCCATAATGACCAACAAACAAGCAGAGGTAAGTTTTTGGATATGCCATTGTGATTTAGACACGATGAATTCCAGGCATCCATAATATTGTGCACGTTCCAGTTATTTAAGGGAGGATAGTGAGCAATGATGGAATTCCAATATTCTTTGGATGTGGGGAAATTTAGAAAAAGATGTTCTATGCTTTCTTCATCGTTTTGGCACAGGTGGCACCAGAGCGGGCCATGAAACGATCTTTTCATCAGATTATTCCCTATGGGTATCTTGTCAAAAAGGATGTTCCACATCAGTAATCGAGAGCGGGGGGCCGCCTTGAGCTTCCATAGTTGTTTCCAAGTCGGAAGTATATTCTGAGGCTTTTGAGGTTCCATAAGTCTAATTTAACCATGTTTCGGAGAATATACACCATGCTTGGCAAAATCCCATATGATCTCATCTGGTCCTTCAGTGAGACGGATGTGTGCCTGGGTAAGGGCATCTGTATAGTCTTGCCAATCCTGCTGCCACTCTACAGGGATGTCCAAATCTCAAGTCATTTTCCATGCCTGTTGAAGAAAAGAAGAGTTGATATGGTCACCAGTGTGTTTGATGTGGGTGATGCCCCTGCTATGTAAATGCCTTATTAAGTCTGTTGGTAATCTGTGGGCATTACCACAACCTACCCATGGATCCAATCTGATACGCACAACATTGCCCTCCTTAATACGCCACGTAATACCATCCCGCAATAGGGGTAGTGTACTGATCACTGCTTTCCATATATTGGAGATGTTGTTCCTCATTCCATGCTGCTGTCTAATCCAGTCCGTCAGATTCATAGGCCAAATATATTTCATTTGAACTACACGGGACCAGAGACTGTTACTGGTGATAAGCTGCGAGCTGAGCTTGGCTGCGAGATATGTTACATAAAAAAACAAATCTATTATTGTATTCCAACTTTAACATGAACTATTAATATTATATAAATAATTAAATATTATTATTATTTAATTATTCGAGTAAAGAGTTATATGGTTAAAACTATAATATAAATAATTTAACAAATATACGATTAACATTATGTTATAAATAATATCAACACTATACTATGGAAAATAAATTTCACAAATTATTTTTTGGAAATTACAATTTAAAAAAATATATAACTATACTATTAACGTTATATTATAAATAATATCAACACTATACTATGGAAAGATGAATTTAATAAATTATTTTTTAGAAAATAACAATTTAAAAAAATATATATATTTATCCCTCACGAATTATATTATAAATAATCTAAACATTATACCACGGAAGGATGAATTTAAAAAATATATTTTTTGAAAATAACATTTAAAAAAAAATTATTTATCCCTCAAAAAAAATAATAATAGGTATCCATTATTGTTATTAGAGAATCCAAATTGACACCTCATCATTATTTGGAAATCTTAAATTATAATATAAAAAGTTCAAGACAATATTCAATGTTTATCCTATAGAAAATAGATTAGAAAATAATGGTTAACTATTATGAACGTGAATATAATCGACATATCACGTCAATGAAGAGATAATAAAGAGGAACACAAAATGTTTTATCCCAAAAAAAAATGAAACCACGTCCCTCCTCCGACTCCGAGAGGGCATCTAATTATTTAAAATTAATAATTTACATTACCTTTATTTCTTTAAATTTAATGAGCACAACTTTAGTGTCTTTTTATTCAATGATTTGAAATGAGTCGGTCCCTAAAACATTTTAAAATTTTATGAAGATAAGTTTAAAGTTTGTTTAGATTTCTCCTTCAATGGTTTCATTAGTGATATCTAGCGTCTAGATAACTAGAGCAGACGTGTACCGGAGCTTTATGTGTTTCCCTCATTGACGACTATTAATACAAGCAGAGCTTTGTTTTCAAAAAGTAGAGCGTAGTGCTCAGAATGGGTGTGTGCGATATGGCTTTTCATAATGTGAGACTTTCTCTAGCTTTGCCTGCAACATTCACAATCACTGATGGAGTCGCTGCCACAGCAGCTATTCTCTGTATATTATTTTCTTTTTTCTTGATATGGTTTCTGCACAAAAAAAAAAAAGATTAGTGCTTGCAGATTACCACCAGGGTCCTATGTGTAAGGCCCATGAGTTGGGGATTGTTTGGCGAAGGATGCATGACGAGCGAGTGGGCGACGAGCTTGGGCAACCGGCGAGTTGGGCACGCTCGCATGATGTGACAAGTTGGGCTGAACGATGGAGGAAACGAGCGAAGGGCGCATGATGGGCAAGCGACGAGCTGGGAGGTAACCAGCGAGTTGCGGTGTGCCCACACGGTGCTACGAGATGACCGAACGAAGGAGACAAGCCAACATGCGACACGAAAGTCATGTTGAAAAGCGACTAAGTGTCGAGATTATTGGCGAGTTTATATGTGGGGGTGGTCCCACACATGGGCGCCCACACGATGGGCCAATGCAATAGCAGGGCGAAGTTGATGAAACGGTGGGTCAGCTTGGTGAGTCGACGGTGCAACCAATGGGACAACCACCATATAAGTAGTGTTATAATGGTGGAAAAAATCATTCAAGCAAAGTCTCCAAGTGTTCATAATAGCTAGGAGGGCGAGTTACCTGGGAAGACTGAAATTTGGCAAAGTGCGGGTGGACACCTGGGCTGAAGCACGGAGCTGTAAAAAATGAAAAAAACGAAGCCGCAGGTCATGCGAAGGTGTTCAGGGGAGGGCGTGCAAGGGCGTCGGCCTGAACGACCAAATGAGCAAGGGCATGTGAGGCCGTTTTCTTGAATGACTGAATGGGTGAGGTCATTCAAAGGTGTTCGGGCGAGGACGTGCGAGGACATCGACCTGAACGACTGAACAAGAGAGGTAGTTTGAAGGCATTCAGGCAAGGGCATGCGAGGGCATCGGCCTGAATGATCGAATGGGCGAGGTTGCTCGACGGTGGTCGGGGGAGGGCATCGATCTAAACAATAGAATGGGTCAAGGCGTTCTGGTGAGGGCATGCGAGGGCGTCGACCTGAACGACTGAACGGGTGAGGTCGTTCGAAGGAATTCAGGGGAGGGTGGGTGATGACGTCGGCCTGAATGACAGAATAGGCGAAGGGATTTGGATGAGGGCATGCGAAGGCGTCGGCCTGAATGACTTAATGGGCAAGGGCATGTGAAGGCACCGACCTGAATAACTAAATGGGCAGGGTCGGTCTGAACGACAAAACGGGGGAGGGCATGTGAGGGCGCTGGCCTGAGCGAGTGAACGAGCGAGGGCGTGCGAGGGCATCCACCTGAACGAGTTGAGGGCATTCGGCTGAACGAGCGGAGGGTGAACGAAGGCATTCGGTGCGACGGTGAACGAGTTGCGATGAAGGGTAGAATTTCTTGGGCACTCTGAATGGTGGTTCAGGTTGTCTGAACGGTGTAGGCTGGGATGCACAGTTGTGACATAAATTGTACCAAGGAAAATTGTGGTTTCGTGCAAAGAGTGTAAAACTGTATATTTTATGTAAAATTGTTATTATCATCGGGTAGACTCATATTTAAGGGAGTTTCCCCTCCGATTAGAGTCTCTGTTGTGCATATGTGTAAATGGTAATAATGTTCAAGATGAATAATTGAATGTTTCCGCTGTGTCTGTGAATGTTATACTTAGGAAAGTTGAAAAATAAACTAAGTATAGAAAGTAGGCGTAGTCCACACTTACAAGTATTGTTAAAAGGAAAGTGGGTGGTGGTGGCGCACCCCCCCATTGTGCAGTTGGAAGAGTACCGCTAGGGTAAAGGTGTGACAGGTGGTATTAGAGCTACTGATTAAAGACAAAGAAAGGTGAATACTTGACATTCGTGATAGGTGATTTAGATTTCCAGGTGAAGCACCACACTTCGTGATAGGTTTAATAGGGGTGAAACATTGTGCTTGGGCCAAACTGAACGACAAGACATGGCATGTTTGGAAGAATGCCAAGGGAGGCTCTTCCTAACCTTATACAAGTTGAAGCAGATGAAAGAAGAGAACCCACAAATTTTAGATGAATTTGAAGTCTACTTAAGGAATGTTGAAGATGAACTTCTTCGACTTGGTTGGGCAATGGAGCAGGATATAGCTACAGATTGTGATGATGAAGAAGAGGAAGTCGTGATGTTTGAGGATATTGCAGATATGACAACGATGCAGGATGAACTTGAAATTTTTCAAGTTGGACCACGATCATGAAGTTTGCAGACATTGGTGGATGAGGATACTCACATGGAGGAGCCTCATGATGAAGTAAGTACTACTTATACTTGTGTTCCATTGGAGCTTTTGGTAGATGGGCCATATGCAGGGAAGGGTGAAATCAGTTTTCCAATGCAATGGAGGATCTTACCATGGATATCTATGATGACACCTTGTATGGAGAGGAAACAACCATTGAATTTTGTAGAGCTTTTCGGGGCTGTTTGTGACTTTATTGTAGAATGTGCAAATACCCATGACAAGGGAGGAACGTGATGATCATTGTGGAGGAATGGGTCATGCTTTAGCCATATGGGGAAATTGGCTAAGTGCCCAGCATGACTCATGGACAGATTGGAGAGAGAGCACACACTTGAGTTTGATGATACTTGAGTGGAATTCTCATGGCCAAGACCAAGAGGAAGTCTTGGTGGAACCTTACTGGGGGAGCCATGGTGAAAGAGACTAATGTGACTTGATGATATGGTTTGGGTGACCGAGTTCATTAGACCGGATTGCAGATTGGGTTGAGGATGACCAATTGTTGTGATGGGTCTACTTGGTTGGAAAACATGGTCAACTTGAGTCATGGACATCAAGCTAGGGACATGGATCATGGAAGTCTTATGCAGGGACATTATGCAGGAGCACTTGTAGAGGTGTCACTTATGGGCATCCAATGAGGAGTGCCAAAGCAAGGATGTTGTGCAGGTGGATTTGCTGATGTGACATGGAGATGTTTTACTTATGAGTCGATGGAGACGTTGCGCACTCTTGTACAACAAGACCATGGACTTGGTGGAGTTGTGAGTAGACTATGGAGCATTCCTACTACATGGAGATTTGTGGCATCTCGCAAATACCTTTAGGTCGAGACATGTATTCTTGCTAGGATGTTGGTTGGAGATGACTCATGGAGCTCATGATGACATGAGGTTGTGACTTTTGGGGACTTCATATTATGGTCGACTTGGAGGATTTGAGGCATTGAGGAGATGAGGTTAGGGACTTTGATGCAATATGGGGTGCATTCTTTTGAGTACATTTATGGGTGTGCTTGAGAGAGTGACTTGATGTGGGGGATCGATTTGAGACACTTGGAGTAATGGAGTTGTAGCAATGATGATGCCTTGGTGGCAACAATTGGGCATGGGTTGAGCCGAGACTTAACCACATTTTTTACATAGGACCTGATTGGTCTATGATCATGGGTAGCACATGGGTGATGAGACAGGTGTATACTTGTTTCCTTGGTAGACTTGAGGGATGACACATTACGGATATGATGGAGGTTTCTTCATGGACCTGGATGTGGCACATCGAGATTCGGTCTGATCAAAGGATCTCTTCATTTCGAGGAGATGGATTTTACACATATATGGATGATGATGTTGGGATAGATGAGACTGATTGACATGCAACACATTGACACCAAACATCATGGACAACATGTTGCAGATGAGATGGGGGTTACTTCATGGACTTAGGCATGGCTTACATTTTGATGGAGATGGAGATAGATTCTTGATCGAGTTGATGTTGTGATAGGAGGCTAGGAGAAATGAATGATGATGGCATGAGGATGTGCATTCTCATGGTTTGAGCGTGATAGTTGGATTGATCACCTGACTAGTTCAGATTGTGGGGCTAGAGCATGTACAAAGATGTGTTGGCGTTGTGTTGGAGTATCATGGTAGCAGTTCACACGATGACGATAAATGATGAGGTTGACACGATATGTTACAGTGAGCATGTAGCTTGAGTTGGAGGGACCAGACTTCCACGGTCGGGCAACATGTGGGGATTGTGACGGATGTGGTTGATGATCATGGATTGGTTTATGCGATGGCAGAGCAGAGGCAGGCAGCATGAGAATTTTGATGTTAAAGCTAGCGACACTTTGCGATCTCGTATGACAGTATTGTTGAGGATGGAAACCATTTAGAGTGGGGAAGAATGTAAGGCCCAAAAGTTATGGATTGTTTTGCGAAGGGTGCACGACGGGTGAGCGAGGGACGAGCTGGGGCAAACGGTGAGTTGGGCGCACCCACACGGTGTGACAAGTTGGGCTGAACGACGGAGGAAATGAGCAAAGGGCACATGACAAGAGAGTGACGAGCTGGGAGGTAATCGGCGAGTTGGGGCGCGCCCGCATAGTGCGACGAGCTGACCGAATGGAGGAGACAAGCCAGCGTGCGACGCGAAAGTCATCCTAAAAAATGACTAAGTGTCGGGAGTATTGACGAGTTTAGGTCACACGACAAGGTTGAAGTCACGTTAGGAATTTGGACGGTCATTTTCTCCATTCGTTGAACTTTGTGGTTCATGCTAGTTCGGGAATTTTTATATCCATCTCTGATCGAATGGTATTATTCATTAAATCCATCCCAATGGTATTGTTCATTCACAATATTTCTTACACTAAAGATTTTTTTTCAAATCCTCTAGTTTGGAGGAGATTTCAATTTTATTGGCTTTTAACAAATGCTTTTTTCGCATTTACTAGATTTCAATTTTTTTGGCTTTTATCAAATGCCTTCTTCGCATTTACTATAATAAACAACAATTGATTATTCAAGAACTATGCATTTTCATTTTTGAGGAAATCTTTCTTTCAAACTGCAATTTTATTTTTCTGGAAAATATTTTTGTGCCCATTTACAATGAGTATGACCAAAGTAAAATAATATATTTTAGTTTTTATATTTTTAAATATAAATTATTTGTACTTCTTCAAAATTAAATTAAGTTTCATGGTAATTAAAAAAACATGCACTTAGTAATATGATGCTATCACAGAAATTATATAATAAACTTGAGAAGAACACTATGAAAACATTGAGATCTTAATACTCCCATTACTAAAATCTTGTAATGGATCATTTTCTTTGCATTATGTGAGAAATTAAAATGATTTTGTAATTGGTCACATCTAAGAATGTGTCTTTTTCAATGATAAATTTTTTCAATCATGTCGATTTTTTACTCGAAAACTATCTAAATTTCTTAATAGGTTAGGTTAGCAATAAATAATTTATCAATCATGTCAGATTTCTACTAGAAAATTATTTAAATTTCTTAATAGGCTAGGTCTGCCATACAAAAGAGAGATTGGAATGATTTAGGTGGATATTGGTGGCCACCCGCCTATTCCACTTGGAACCCCACCGTTGTTTCTTTTCAGTTTTTCAGTTTTCTTATTTGTAGCACAATTTACTATTTTTGACAATTTTTGGGGCTCCTGAACATCCGAAGCCATTTTGAGGCCGTAAACGATGTTTTTTGCGAAAACTGGAACCACATTGAGACATTGGCGAATATTTTTCTCTCAAATTTCAGATAGATGTTTCTAACGAGGTATTCTGCACGTCAAATGGAGATCGTATGCCAAAGTTACGACCCGGGGAAGTTGATGTACCAATTTACCCAAATGGGGCTCATAGTTTGGCGCATCATCTCCTACAGTTTGATTTTTGGATGTTTAGTGTTTTCAATTGTTTCTCAATAATAAGTAGGCCTTTGAGCCTCATTATAACAGTTCAGAGACATGTAGCCACCACATCTCTTCCAGGAGATAAGCTACCATCGCTCGAGCTAGTCTTATTTCCATTCTATTTGTAAGCATATTTCAATATATTGGATATTAATGAAATGAAGTGTTATTTCTACTACATATTTGTATATATGGTTATATCTATAATTTGTTGTCTTCCTGTTTAAATATGGATAAGTAGTATCAAAGCAATCAACTCTTTCTCTGTTTTTCTTTATATGTCCCTAATAAGGTCGGAATATAAGGAGTTAGGGATCGATCTGGTTGAAACTTTCCAACATCAGTCTCGTAAACTGTGATGGTCACCCATGTTGGAAGAAAAGAACAACGAGGAGGTAGGAGATTCTATTAAAATATTACTTAAAGAAGCCCTCTAGAAACAAAAGAACGCGATGATGGAAAACTTTGCCCAAGATCCTTCAACGGTTGCCCACCGATAGTGCATCCACATCCAATAGCCACTCTGGAGGTTCCACTCCTTTTAAGGTACATGTAAACATTGATATTCCGATATTTGAGGGCCAAATAGATGCAGACATCGTAGATAAATGGTTAAATTTGCTAGAAGGATATTTTATGTTCATGATTTTTCTAGTCGAGAAAATATTACTTTTGTTCTTCTAAAAGCCACCCCCCACGTCAAAGACTGGTGGGAAAACTAATGCGAGCAGATGGATGAAAATACGACCTCAATTTTTTTAGCCACACCCACTTGGAATTCATTCCAAGATTCCATCAAGGAGCAGTACTACTCTGTCGGGAGCTGTGAAGATAAATACATAAAGTGGACAACGCTACGGAAGGGAAGGGACCAAGATGTGTCAGAGTTTACCAATGTTGTTCATACTCTTTGCACGCAGTTGGGTATTGAGGATTATGAGAAAAATTTGGTACTCAAGTATCGCGGCTACCTACACATGTACATCTAAGATGAGATGGAGTTCTCGGAAATCTCCTTTCTCGGCACGGCATACCCATATGCCATCAAGATCGAGTAGAAGTTTAAACAAGAAAAATCAAGACTTTGGATCTACGAATTCAAAGCAAGGGAAAGGTGCCCCCAAACCACAAAACATAGGATGAAGCCAAGGTGGGGCAGCCCAAGACATCCCACCAAAGCCTCAAGCAAAGAACAACACTGCAAAGTCGAAGAAGGACACGAGAAAGTGGTGTGAGTTCCATAAGAGCTCCACTCACAACACAAGTCAGTGTGAGGCCAAACAATCGCTAGTGGCCGAGTTGAAGGCTTCGTAATCAAATGCATGTTCTGACTCTAGGTCAGAACTCGAGAAGGGAACTGACAAAAGGAAGTAGATTAGTTATGCAGAACCCAACGCCACCATTGCTACCACGAAGGTCCACAAGGAGGAACCTGAAGATCTAGAGGAGGATGAGCGCCTCTTCCACTCTGAGATGTGGATAAGGGGTTCCCCACTACAGTTCATTGTTGACAGCGGAAGCCAAAAAATCATCATTTCAGAAGAGGTCATGAAGCAGCTGGGCCTAGTGACCAGAACACACCCACAACCATCGACCATCGTGTGGCTTCACCAAGGACGAAATCTTTGCGTGAGCTAGCAATGTCGCCTTCCATATAGCATGAAGCCCTTCATTAATGAGGTATTATGTGGCATTGCTCCCCTTGATGTTTGTGATGTATTATTAGGCCAGCCATACTTGTGGAAGTGACATGTTGCATATGAGTCAAGGCATCTTACTGTCATTGTTACTTTGAGAAATAAGTTATACAAAATACGAGAGGTAGCACTGCCTATCGTCATCTCTTTTGTTACTACAAAACAATGCAGTGAGTTCATTTTCAAAACCCGGAAATTTGTTTTCCTAATGATACACCCTCAGAGAAAGAAGATAGTGGCCATGACCTTTAGATAGGGCCCCTCCACACGACAACAATAGATGGACAGGCTCGTGGAGGAGTACGAGGACATCTTCACTTCCCTAAGAAGGGTGCCTCTCCATTGTCAGGTCAATAACTCCACCAATCTAATAGGAGGTGCATCGTTGCCCAATGGACCAATCTATCAGTGCTCCGTTCTGGAAAACGACGAAATCAGGAGGCAGATTTAAGAGCTTCTACAAAAAGGTCACATCCAACCAAGTTCATCACCCTATGGGAGCCCGATCATGTTGGTACAAAAGAAGGATGAGACTTGGAGACTCTGTATTGACTCTCAGGTGTGTAACAAGATCACTTTCCAGATAACCAATCCCATGGATTGATGACCTTTTGGACCAACTCAGGGGGGGAATATTTCAACAAGATCAACTTGATGTCTGGATATCACCAGGTACCAATCAAACCATCCAAATTGTGGAATATTTCCTTCAAAGCCAAAGAGGGTCTTTTCGAATGGTTGGTTATGGCTTTCGGGTTGATGAATTCCACTACAACCTTCATGAGGCTGATGGATGACATCTTGCAGTCATTTGCCAACTCATTTGTAGTGCTTTACTAGGATGATATCCTGTTCTTCCGCTAGAGTTGGGAAGAGCGCCTTCACCACATCTAACAAGTTCTCCAAATACTACGGTAACACAAGCTATGTGCCAATTTTGAGAACTTCACTTTTGGCATGACCTAGGTTCAATATATGAGATACATTATTGATGAATGGAGATCCAGCCAAGATCCAAGTCATTCGGGATTGGTTGGCACCAACCACTCTGACAAGGCTCTGCATCTTTCTAGTTCTTGCCAATTTATACCACAGGTTCGTGTTCGGATTCTCCCATATCATTCACAGAGTTGAAGCATCGTCTCTCCTCTGCACTTCTACTCACATTACCAGACTTGCAACAATCATTTGAGATCGAGACAATGCCTCTGACTATGCTATTGGGGCAGTCCTTACTCAACAGGGGCATCTAATGGCATATTACAGTGAGACACTTTCAGAGATAATCCAGAAGTATCCCACTTATGAAAAAGAGATGAATTCAATTGTGAAGGCCTGCTAACAATGGAATCATTACATTTTGGGGAAGGATATGGTCATCCACACAGACCATCGACCCCTGTAGTTCATACAGATGCAAGGGAAGTTTAAGAATGATTGCCATGAGAGGTGGTCCACATACCTGCAACAATTCCACTTAAATATCAAGTATAAGAAGGGCAACACTAATAATGTTGAAGACATCCTCAGCCGACCATGAATCATGGTTTTAACCACCATGCTTAACTCTTGTGGGCACAAGTCTTTTAATTGGTTAGTTCTCTACAAAAGTGACCCAAAATTTGGCCACACATACCAGACACTTTTGGAGGGTCAACAAGTTCCAAATTTTCATTTCCACGATGAGTTGTTATGCCAACTAGGACACATTTGTGTTCCTTCAAGTGAGCGTGAAGAGATGATTTGGGAAATGCACTATAATAGTGCCACTATGCATTTTGGGGTTGAGAAACAGTGGCAGTACTGCAGAAGTATTTCTATTGGTCGAATCTTTGATAACATGTTGGGAAGTACATCAAATCTTTCACTGCTTACATTGCCAAACCGAGCATCAAGAAGCAAGGTGTCTATACTCTGTTGCCTACCCCTAGTCAACCTTGGGAATCCATCTCCATGGATTACATGTTGGGACTTCCTTCTAGTATGCATAGAAATGACTCTCTTTTTGTGGTCGTCAACAGATTCTCGAAAATGGCAATTATGGCGGCCTACAAGAAGAATATCACAATAGAAGCCACTGCTAAACTCTTCTTTGAACGAGTGTGGTTACACTTTGGGATCCCACAGTTTATCATCTTAGATCAGGACAATAGGTTCCTCAGTACATTTTGGTCCACTCTTCGGTCAATGCTGGAAACCAAGCTCACAAAGTCGACAACTTTCAATCCCCAAACTGATGGCCAGATATAGGTCGTCAACAGGATGATCATACACATTTTGCGCATGTACAACTCAAAGCATCCACACAGATGGGATAAGAGCCTCCCCTATTTCTAGCATAACCATAACCAGGCTCTCCACAACTCGACTAGTCACAACCCTTTTTGGGTGGGCTTGGGATTCCAACCACTATGTCCCATTGATGTGGCCATACCATTTGTAGCTACTCACATAGATTTGGCTCATGTCCAATTCGAAGCTGATAAAGTAAACAACTTTAGTGAGCACATCCAACATATCTGCCAACAGGTCCACAACATTATGGAGAAATCAAATATCAAGTACAAATAGTGACATGATCAACATCGGGTGCTACAAACGTTTCAAGTGGGTGACAAAGTTTGGTTGCATTTGGAGAAGGGACGCCTTACTGGAGCCTATCGGAAACATAGACCACTCCGATATGGTCCCTGCACCATTACCAAGGTTGTGGGAGATAATGAATTTGAGCTCAACATTCCCCCATTCTTTTGTCTGCACCCAGTGTTCAATGTGGATTGCCTTCGACCATACTTCCCACCACTGCTAGACACATCATACATTTCAAAACAACTCAAACCTACATAGTTAAATTGAGATTGCATGGAACAATCCAGAACTGATTAGATCATGGACACGCAGATCAAGAACACCTGATAGAAAAGGATCCAACAATATTGAGTTGTCAAAGCAAGCCAACATCTTCACCAGGGCAAGTGGCTCACTAGGGACCAAGTTCAGTAGATGTTTTCTCATTTCATGGAGGAACTCAACGTAATAGGGACCATTACTTCCTAAGGGGGGAGGAATGATCCAGGTGGATATTGGTGGCCACCCGATTATTGCACTTGGACCCCCAACTATTTATAGCACCTTTTTGGGTTTTGAGCTTTCGGAGCTATTTTGAGACCCTAAATGACATTTTTTGGGAAAACCGGGACCAACACGGGCCTTCAAATGACATATGTCATTTGTAAGATGGATTCATCAGATAGATATTTCTAACGAGGTATTATGCATGTCTAACGAAGATCGTATGCGAAAGTTACGACCCCGGGAAGTGGATGTACCAGTTTACCCAAACGGGGTCCATAGTTTGGTGTTTCATCTCCTAGGATTAGGTTTTTGGATGTTTGGGGTTTTCCATTGTTTCTCAATAATAAATATCCTTTTTAACCTCATTGTAACACAGTTTAGAGGCATGTAGCTACCATATCTTTTCTTAGAGATAAGCTAGCATCGCCCGAGCTAAACTTATTTCCATTCTGTTTGTAAGCATATTTTGATATTGGATATTAATGAAATGAAGTGTTATTTCTACTGTATCTTTATATTTATGGTTATATCTGTAATTTGTTACGTTCTTGTTTAAATCTAAATCAGATATGTCATTTTTCTATTACATTTATACCTATTATAGAAGTGATACCCTTCCATGGTACACAATATACATATCTATAATATAATTAACTCTTCTAGTAGATATTAATTTTGTCCAAAAAAATTTAGAATTTATAATATTAATTTTTCAAAATTTATAATATTAAATATAATAATTTATAATATAAAATAATATTAAAATTTCCAATTAAATAAGAACTATAATACTAATATAAAATAGAGTTCACAGATAATAGATAATAAATTTGATAAATATACTAAATGTATAATACATTATAAATTTAAAATTATAGATATTGATATCATCTAAATTTATATTTCTTACTTTTGGTTAAGAGTGTTTTGCATGGAGCCTTGAGCCATATAAGGTATTGCTCCAACAAGTGGAGGCCCACTCTAGAGTGATAGCAGATATATCCTCTCTGAAGAAATGACTTGAATTTGGCATTCAAATTTTTCGATAGTTTATTTTTTGGGCAACCAATGGGAATTATTAGAGAAAATTCAGCGTGGTTATTAAATGGTTATCCGGTTAAATTTTATTTTGTGAGAAATTTGTATTCCATGTTCGTTATGCCTGGTCCATTCCAATGAAAGAATGGGTGTCGATTTCATGAATAATCTAATATTATATGATGGAGGTTTTTTTAATTT
>APFE031336038.1:0-33254 GCA_000404065.3 Pinus taeda
CCTACCTTGCCCCAAAGATCCCCCTGCAAAAACTGTGCTCAATCCCCGCACCCTGAATTGCATTCTCTCCAATTGCCACCAAAAATCCAAAAACTCTAAACCAATCCCCCATATCAGTTTACTAGCCTAAAATCCTTGTTCCTAATTGGTCAACTCATCCTATTGACAAAATCCATCGAGTTTTGACCCGAGAGAGCCTTTTCATACCTCGTAGGGCTAGCTACGAGGTGAAATGGTTTGATGTAGCCTTGAGAGTTTGTCTATCTCAGCCTAGGTGAATTCCAAGCGCTAACAGGTTGCTCAATCTTTCATGGATCAGATCTTCAAATTGCATGGCATGCCCACTTATATTGTGTCCGACCGTGACCCGATCTTCACCAACAATTTTTGGCAGGAACTCTTCAGAATACAAGGCACTCAACTAAAACTCAGTACTTCCTATCATCCGTAAACAGATGGTCAAACCGAAGCCGTCAACAAATGTCTAGAAACCTACCTTAGGTGTTTCACTTCAGAAAAGAAACACCTTTGGGTACAGTGGCTACCTCTGGCTGAATGGTGGTATAACACCAACTATCATGCCACCACTAAAATGACTCCCTATGAAGCAGTGGATCAACTCCTACAACATCGCGCAACCATGCTCGCCCCTCTTCGAGAGAATCTTCATCAAGCTCAGAACCGCATGAAGCAACAGGTAGACCAGCATTGCTCAGAGCGCCAATTTCAAGAAGGGGATCAGGTCTTTTTATGGCTCCAACCATATAAGCAAACATCACTCAAAGACAAGGGGTGTCAGAAACTCTCTCCCAAATTCTACGGACCATATCAAGTACTTCAACGCATTGGAGAAGTGGCCTACAAGTTGGCCTTGCCACCTACTGCAATAATCCAACCAGTTTTTCATGTCTCATGCCTCAAGAAAGTGATTGGGAACAATTGCCGAATTCAGACCAGTCTACCGGAATTGGACGAAGAAGGGTCCATCTGGCTTCAACCAGAACAGGTCCTAGACACACGAGTCAAGCAATTGCGCGGTCGCATGATTAAGGAAGTCTTCGTCAAATGGAAAGACACCTCTTCGGAAGATGCAACTTGGGAACCAGCCACTATTCTTCAGCAATTTCCGCAGCTTCAGCCTTGAGGACAAGGCTAGTCTTAAGGGGGAGGGCATGTTAGGGTCCCACCCTAACCCCTTATTATGTAATGGGTCACGTCATAGTCAAGTCAATAAAGCCATATTAATAATTGTAAGTGGTTAATCCGCAATTAATAACGAAACCACAGTTAGTTGCAAATGGGCCGTAGTATTAGATAGATGGTATTATTAATACCACGGTATTGGCCTGTGGTATTGCATGTATAAGTCATATATAAAGGATAGAGACTTCCTGCGAGGAGCATCGTGTCTTATTTTGTAATCGAGCTTTGCTCTTTTGGAGGTTGCCCCCTCGAAGAGGCAAGTGAACATTACTCTCTGAATAATAAAATCATTGCTATTCTGTGTTCTGAGTATCTTTCTTTGCATATTCTGTATTTGGGTATCATTTGCAGGTTAAGAGCATAACAAGTACTGATGCAGTGTTGGCAGTGGCAATGTCAGCAGCAATACAATTATACAACAACAATGTAGTAGTTGCTGGACATCATGTCAGTCATCAACAGTGCAGGGGACGATGCTTCAAAGTTAGAGTAGTATGCAGTAGCAGTTTATTGCTAGAGCACATGCCTCGCTAAGAGGGAGTGTTGATTTGGGGTAGCATCGGATGTGCTCTAGACCTCAAAATTTGCAGGAAGGCTTAGACACATGCATTCTCCAATACGCATAAATCATTTTGATAAATTCCAACCATAGACAGTTTTTTTAAAATAATTACTTATTTTTAATGGGACCCTAAGTTTAAACTTAGGAAATTAAAATAATTAATCGGTATTAATCTAAATTGTGAGTGAAACTTCTAGAAAAAGGCAAAGATCAAGTCAAATGATCCTAACCATTGGTTAGAATCTAATCTGGGCCATTGATTGATCAACGAGAGGATTATAAGAGGACACTTGATAGGCACTTGGAGAACACACCAGAGGCAGATACTTAGTTACTCTAGTAAGATCGATTTTCTCACTGGTCGAAGTTTGACAAGAGAAAATTGAATCAGAAGGAGAGTTGTAGGTGAGAAAGGAAGAGAGGGCATCAACATATTCAGAGAGTGCAAGGTAACAAGATGCAAAAAGAGGCATCGCGGAGGCAGATTGACGCAGAGCCTGTGTGGGCAACTTGACGTTGAGCCAACGTGAGAAGTTTGACGCAGAAGGATGCAGTAGGATTCCAGGGAAGAAGAAGTACTTCACTTGCGGTAGAAATTTGTCAGGAAGTGTCTGTTAAATTTCTCATTACTATTTTGTTGGTTGTAATTTGTACATGAGAATTTGTTGAAGAATAATAAAACCCTCATCTGCTGCACTGGTTTTCCCACATTGGGTTTTTTCGGGATGATTGTCCAAAAATAACTGTCATTGTGATTGTATTTGTGCCAGTGTTTTTCCTTACATTTACTTTCTGTAATGTTTTAATTGTGAAGGTTGCAATAGAATATATTTCGATATTTTTCGTAAGACCACTGTGAATAACTTATTTATGAGATAATAAGTAGAAGAAATAACATTAATCACTGCAGTAGGATTTCTATTTAGAAATTTTCACACAATCATGTGAAACAACCAAGATGAATGAAGAAATGGAGATCAATTTATCAAAGAAGGATGAAGAATGCAAGAAAATGAAATAAGAAATTAATATCCTTAAAAATGAAGTTAATCATCTGAACAAGAGCCTAAAGAGCTCTCAAACACTAGATGACATCCTAAGTCATCAAAGATCTCCTCTTGATAAATCAGGGCTTGGTTATGTAGGTGAACCCTCATGTAGTAATGATGCAAACCCTAATACTTCAAACAACAAGGATGTGGAGAAGCTTGGAAGAAATATTGAAGTCCCCAATTCCAACAAAGGCAAGGAGAAGAGTCAAGATGGCATTGGTGTGTAAAATCGGTTACCCGATTCTTACTGCAACAAACTGATTATATTTCACCTACTTGTTAAATTTATTGAATAAGTTGCTTGCAGATTTCTACGACAAATACTCAAATACATACATTGCAGCCGACAACAAAATGAAACTGTGCAAACTAAATACAACACTGGAGAGAAATAAACATCACACACATCTACATAGTTATTTTTGGACAAAAGTCCCCAGAAAAACCCAATGCGGGAAAACCAATGCAACAACTGAGGGTTTTATTATTATGTAGTAGTAATTTTGAGTACAATTCATTGGATGCCCAACTGGCTATCTGATACAGAGAGAAATTGGACAAAACGAAATAGTGAGATGATCTCACCATATCACTGAAAGATCCGGCTTTGATCTGCTGGAAGAGAGCCTCTGTGTCCCTTTTGCGTCAGCCTCTGCGCAGAACTGCGTCAATCTCACGCAGTATTTGCGTCACCTTTGCTGGGGATTGTGTTACAGTTGGATTTCTATCTAGAAACTTTCACATTCCATTTGTTGTCTTAGTTCGCTTTCTCTCAACTCCATGCTTTCCAACGCTGATTGAAACACTTCTATCTGTGTTGTGTTGCCAATGCTCCCTACCTCCGAGCCTTTTTTTTCAACTACCTTGGTTTGCTCTAGTTCTTGTCTCAAAGCGATCAATTGTTGCTGCCCTCTTTCCATATTGTTTTGCAAATTTATTATCTTCTCTTTGAGAACCTTGTTTTCCCTTTCAAGTTTTTGATTGACTACTAACATTTCTTTTATCTTTGAATCTTCATGTTGTTCCTTTGATTCAATAAGCTCAATTCTTGTTTTCATATTCATGAGCTCACTTACATAAAAGCTCCGATGACCACAAAAGCGGAGTGGTTGTGGGGCTGTATGTGTTCTTACTGCTTTCTTCTTTGTTTGCTCTTAAGTTTTCACTTTCTCCTTGCTTTAGCCTATACACCTCTTGCTTAGACCGCACCCCATTACCTTTTGCCTTATCCACCCATTGACTTCCCTGCTCTTCCTCTGAGTTCATTTTGACAATGAAATTTACCTTGTTATTGGTTGATTTTGGTAAGATCCATGTGAGTTTTCTTCTCTGTGCCTGTTTCATTTGTTTAGCTTGTCTACGCCTTAAAATCCCTCTACATTGCTTTGCATTCACAAATATCAATCCTTCACTTGTACCAAATGTAATAGATTAAACACACCTTGTCCCTCTTACATTCTCTGTCAAAATGTTAGGTGTAAGACCTGGAATTTGAAGAGGGTGAATCCAAGGAATGCTCGAACCTTCCTCATAAAGCCTCCTTAAAATAGAACTATAATATCCCCAATTTTGTGAGCATGGGAGCCATAAAGGAATTTTGCCCAATTTTAGCAATATTAATTAAAAGGGGGCAAATATTATTGGAGAAAGGTGGCTAGTATCATTTTATCAGAGAATAGCAGGAAATTATTATTTTATTGAATGGCGGCGAAAGTGACTTAGTGGAAAATGACCCCCACCAATAAAATAATATTAAAAAGGAGTCTAGATGCATGAGGATAAATTATAATAGGAGGTTGGACTCATTTTGTGGATTATCTTTGGTCATTTTGCAATTTCAACATTAGTTCCCTTGAGCTGCTTAGCCAAGACAACTGTGCTGTTCAGCACAAGGGATTTCTGAGCGGAGATTGCACCTCTACCTTCAGTGAACTTCGAGTGTCACCCTAGGGGATTAAGGAGTCCATCTTAGGGCTTCTCTAGGGGCTACATTGGAGACCATATCCAGTTGTAGCATGTTTCTCTTAGAGTGTAGAAGGAAATTCGAAGAGGCTGAGAGAAAGTGGAAAACAATGGAGTTTTGGACGAAGAATTTGCAGATATTTATCCATAGGGAGGGCAAGTTTTTCCTTGGTGATTTGTAGGGCTGAGAGTGCTGCATTTTGAGGGCTGAATTTATCATTTCATGGGTTTTTGGATAGCTACTGCGTAGACATTTTTACAATGAGATTTTGAGAGTTCAGGGTAAGGATAAATAAAGAGGCTTGGAGGAGGGATTTGCAGGGGTTGGAGGAAATTTTTCCAATAATTGATTGGCCTTCTACAATAGAATTATTTATACAGGGCATTTTTCCAGCTAGTTAGAACCATACACATTTATTTGGATTTATCTCAAACGCTTTCTGGGTTTTTGTGGGTTTATTGAGAAGAGTCTCCAGCTAATTTTATAGAAAATTTCGGGCAATATTTGGGACTGAAATTGTCATTCTTATAGCAGGGTGAATTGCTAGTTAGCTGGGGAATCTGTGTCACTTGGTGGGCTCAGTATTGGCTTGGAGTTGCACCAAACGCTTTATGGGTATTTCTGAGATTTTGGAGAGGAGTTAGTGGCTACAATTCAAGGTGATCCAAGCATTCTTGAGCACAGAATAGTCAGTCCCTTACTGTTGTACGAATTGTTGAAGTTCGCTGCTGCGCCATCTCTCACACGCTTACTCAGTTCCCTTGGGTGATTGTTGTGTGGAGTGTCCGTTGGAGGATTTAGGGGTTGAGTTGTTAGTATTTCATTTGGAGGGCAATTGTGGGGAGATTGCTAGCATTTTGGAGCAACAATTCATCATTTTCGGCTACAAGTGAAGCATTCTGGTATTAAGGAGGGCCAAGCTATTTGGGTTCGAATTTGGAGGGTCAAAACTAGAGAAATCCCTTTCCGGGTTTTTCTGGGTTTATGACAAGGATCACATCCCCAAGTTTACAGAATTTTCTGGGCAGTTTGGGGTGGTCAAATCAGGGTGCCAAGTCAGCGAACAGTGAAGAAAAATTGGCCAGCGCAGATTTCTGGAGGGACAAACTATTGTAGCAGTTGGGCATTGGGAGATCGATCACTTGGGGCTTGTATCTTGCCTTGAGCAAACCTAGGCACACTCCTTCCAATTTTATTGTACCCCAACAATTTATTTATAATAAAAATTGGCCATTTGGGTGTTCCAAAGCATTTTTTTGTTCATGGGTGTTTGCTGAAATTTATTGTGTTGTTATTTTTGTGCATGTCTTTGATTATCTCTGTAAAAATTCTATTTGGAATATGACAATGGTATCAAAGCATGATCTTGGCCAGCTGGATCCAGCAAGTTCATGGAAGATTTGGCCATGCATTCATAGTGACTGGTGAATTTATGGGCACTCTGATGACATCGAAAGGGAAGAGTACTCAAGGGATGATGGAAGAGATTATGAGGGAGAACTGATTGTCAAGGAGGCAAAACCAACAAGTCCTAGAGAGGATACAACAAATGATACAAAACCAGCAAAGAAGCCTAGCATGTGCAAGCACAACCCAACAGTACAACACCCATACGTATGGCCAGTTTGGCTGTCCTACCATGCCTCATTTTCTGGATGAACTAGAGAAGGAAAACCATAGGTAAAGGACGAGATCATCATGTAGAGGAGCGCAGTTAGAGGGTGAGACCAGGGGGTGTTTTTGCTGGTGGAGACCGTGATTTAGATGTCACGAGCCTGAGGAGGTTGAGCGTGAGGGTGTGCAGGATGGTGAGGAGCACATCGATATACCGAGTGTGGCAGAGGAGTCACCATTATTGTAGACCTCTTTGATAGCACTGGTTGACAACTTGGTGGAGAGAGTAGAGCCTACACCCTTAAAGCCATATGTTGATGAGGTTTCATCCCTAGATGAGTGTTAGGAGACATAGAGTTACCTAGAACTATGACTGAGTTCCCTGATCGTGGCCACCTACAACAACATGGAGAACACATAGAGGGACATGAGCCAGTCATGGAGGGAAGGTTTGTGACACATATAGAGCCCATGGTGGAGGAGGACAAGCAATCATCTTTTGGGCCAACCACCGATTTAGAGCATACAGGTGTACAAACCGTCAGTAGAGCTACAATACCTCCATACAGTAGCTCTCTTCAGGCTTTATAGATGGGAATTGCAACATTGTTAGGCTACCTCTGCACAACGGAGAGGGAGGTGCAAAATTACCCCGACAGATTTTATGTACTGACCAGATCAGTGTGATGAGGCGACATGAGCTACACATGGAGCAACATTCGCAGGATGAGCAACTGGTTTCGTGTATGGTTGTCCGTGCATTTGATCCCTCTCTTGGGTTTAGATGGCGAGAGATATTGAGTTGGTATCTGATGGAGCTGGGTAGGAGGTTAGATGCATCCATGGCCACAGTTCAGCAGAGGCTATGGATTACCAGAGGGGCTAGAGGGTTAGACTGTTGTTGGGATTGTTGTAGCACAAAATGTCTAGGCACTGCGACAACAACTTAGATCGGGGGCTATCACCCTGATCCCCAATCTCTCCATTTAAGTTGTCTCCCTACAACAGGCTAAGGGGGGTAGACCCTATGGAAAAGTGGAATGAAGAAGAACTAGTTGGGAACCAACTAGTTCGGGAGACACAGTGAAGCGATCAAGTACTTGATCAAGATTTAGCAAGACTTATAGGATTTGATTAGATTTTAAGCGATTGATACCAGTGCCTTATGGAGTCAACGATCTTGCTAGGGAAATTAAGACCAAGTAATCGATTAGCAACTGCTGCTTAGATGAATGACTATTTTATATGAAATGTAGATCCTAAAACCAATGTTGCAGGAAGCGTCCCCCCCTGGTTCTAAGGCCCGAAGCGCATCCTATGCGGATGTGTCCCTGGAAACGCGCTTCCAAAATTCGGAAGCACGCTTTCGCCTATTTTGGACGCTTCCGCCTGTTTTGGAATCTTCCTGGACGCTTCTGCCTGTTTGGGATGTTTGTTTCGAGTATAAATGCAAATATATATATATATATATATAGCAAACGCTTCCGCAGACGCTTCGCTTCCTAGAGTTTTGGAAAATGATGCTTCCGTGTCCCCGCTTCGTGCAACATTGCTTAAAACTAATATGAGATGCAAGAATTTTCGTTAATTTTAGCTAAATGCCTATTTAAATGTGAACCCTTCAATCATTTCTATATTGAGCCTGATTTCGTAGTAATTGGCAGAGAGAAGATCAGGAGAAGCACACTAAGGTGTGATTAACGATACCTCTCCTGAAATCCTAACATACCTGGTGCCTTCGATGCTGCAGATAACTGTGGTTCTCACGACTGCAAGGTCACTGTTTTAAGTACTATTAAAATAGGCTTCTCAAGAAAAGATGGATGGAGATCTATCTATCGACCAAGCTTATGCTTGGAAGTAAATTTTATCTATGCAAAGTTAACTTATATGCAAATGCACCTGTGATGAGAAGATGAGATGAAGTTAGATTCAAGGATGAAAAGATGCTTATGTCGCAGAAACTTCCAATACCCAAATGAAATGTTCGCTTTATTAAATGAAGACTCAAAATTAAATCCCTGAACAATTTAGCTCAAAGAGAACAAAAACAACTTTGTAATTCGATATCAATGTCAATAGATGCTCAAAAAAATACTTAGTTTATGAAACAAAGGATATGCATTTTATCATAATTTCATGACAGAGTACTTAATTTTCAGATATTAATTTTTAGGACAGCAGTAAGAAAATTTTTATGACAACGGCAATATGACAATGAAAACAGTAAGCTATCAATGATATCATTATGCCAAAAATTTACCGAAATTTTTCCAGACTTGCTCACATGAACTATCAAAAACTTTTAGCGTGTTGTGATGTGATTTTCAGAATTATATTAGATCTGATATACTTATTACAGCCAACAATTAAAACATGAAATAAGCTTAATGATGAATGACCAACTCAAGAAATTAATTCCTTAATGTATTAGACAACTTAGGAACTAATTTTAGGCTAACCCACCAAAAAACGTTTTCCACTGTTATATTTCAAACATCAAAAACAGAATTATTCAGAGGTAATAGTGACCCAAAATGTAGATCTAGGCCAAATTCTTGATACACATCAAACATAAATGACTTATTAATGTATCTAGCAATGTTTTAGTTAATTTCAAACCACTAATATGTGTTTTTCACCACTATTAGAAAGGTATATGACCACTGTAGCAAACAGTGAGGAGAAAGATGGTTTCGAGATCAATCCCTTAGGCCCTAAGCTTTGAAGATCACTTACCCAAGTTGCCAAAAAAATTCCAATTTTGGAAACACAAATTTTTACCAAACTTTCTGCAAAAATCCACCAATGATTAGCTTCAGAAAATCAAATATTCAAATCAGAAATGTAGCAAGGGAATCTAGGGCCAATGAGAGCTAGCACTAGGCCTAATAAAACTAGTGTTGGGCTAGGTAAATCTGATCTGGGCTTAGGAACCCCAAAACTTGAAACCCTTGTTTTGAAAAAAATTATATTGCTTCAGATCTTCAGATTTATTGCAAAATCTTTAATGGTTGGCCTTGTAAAAAGATTTGGGATAAGATATTGCCCTCCAGGGCCTAGATATGTCTCAAAATCCCCAGATCTGCTTGAAAAATTTCAGATCTGAAGATTTACTTGGTTGATTTCTCAGATCTATTCTTGCAAACAATTTTTGAGCCCAGATCTTACTCTCCAGGGTCTAGATCTAGCTCAAATATGAAGATTTACTTCGCTGATTTCTCAGATCTATTCCTGCAAACATTCTTTGAGCCCAGATCTTGCCCTACAGGGTCTAGATCTAGCTTAGATCTGAAGATTTTCTTGGCTGATTTCTCTGATCTATTTCTGCATAAGTGAAAAGAGAAAAACCCAATACCCAATATGTACAAAAATAGAGAAAATCCCAAAAAAGCCAAGTGTTAAAATTCAAAATTATGTTACAATATTCCAGATCTACACAAGTAAATAACAAATCTATACAAATAATTTACAGATCTATCAGATCTGAGGAGGATGAGTCCAATTCCGCTCCCAGATCTGGTAATATAAGGCTTTTAATAACTAGATCTATCAAAATTTCCACAAAATATTTAAAAGATTTTGAAATTTTAGAGAGGTACTAGCCCAAAAACACCTTGCAGAAAAAGAGATTATCGTTAGATAAATTCTGAGACTTATATGAAGTAGGCTCTTCAGAAAATATGTGTTGAGAGTTGGTTGGTCCAACTGAGAACTATCCCCATGCACTCATTGAGAACCTAAGATATCTTCTGCAAACACTAGATCAACCATCAAATAAAGTAGAGAAATAAAACAACAATAAAATTTTGAAGAAATAGAGATACCTGCTACTTCAAGCAAAATTAAAAATGCTACCCCTAGATCCAACAAACTGAATAAGATACCTGTATTCAGATTATTCTAAGAGAGCTATTGATTGGTAGTTTTCACATGATATTAAGCAGAATTTAAAACAATGTTACCTTAAATTCATGAAGAGGAACACTACAACACGTTGAAACCCCAAAGACTTTTGCATTAATTCATAAAAGTATACAAGAGAGCTTGAGAGCTTAGTACACGATCCAGAGATCGGATGATCCCAACTTTCAAAATGACCTCCTATTTAAAGATAAATCCTCCAACGACTAGTTCGAGTGATCCTTGTCAAAGTAATCTTGACCGTTGATGAGGATCAAAATTTCTTTTAATCTCATCTGTCGAAATTATAATTATTGAGGAAATTTCGAATTTTTCGATTAAATGTATAAAAATTAAAATTTTGAATTAATTTCCTCAAAATTTTGACTTTGACTTAACCCCAGGGACCAAAGGCCTAAAATTTAGCAAAATAATCAATTTACCTTAGTCCTTGGACCTCTTTAAAATTTAATTTTTAAAGGACCCGTGAATTTTGCATTTGGAAAATTTAAATTTACCTAGGACCTATAATTAATTAAATTTCTGGCTTAGGATTTTAATTAATTTTTGCCAGAAAATTTAATTAATTAACCTATGAGGGGATAAATTATTTTTCTAACCCTCAAGACACTTTACATCATGATTTTTACATTTTTTACATCTCAAGGGGGAAACCCCATTTGAAATAGACCCTCACAGACTATCCATTTCTGCAACACAAATATAATCCAGCAGACTAAGCAATTTGTAATAAAATAACCTAACCAAATAGTTAGAATTATTTCCAAATCACTTTTACAGAGATTCGATTTATAACGCTAGGACTCCCCTAAGAGCCTAGTGACAAAATCCACTTCGGCTTTGTGGTAAGGCTGAGGGAAAACTCTGCCGACCATCCGAGAATGGATCGGTGAGACAAAAAACCTCCGAGAATGTAGATCGTCACCAGAAAAGTAGGTTTACCCAAAGTTGCACGAAGCCCCCCCATACAGAAGCGCTTAGGAAGCTTGGCCAGAAGCGCGCTTCCGAAATTCGGAAGCGCCGCTTCTGAATTTTTTGCCGCTTCCTGGAAATTCGGAAGCGTGGTACGGAAGCGCCGAAGCGCGCTTCGTACGGCCCTTCGGGCGTCGGAAGCGTACGCTTCTCGAATGCTTCCAGAAAAGCTTCCGGAAAAGCGTTTAGAAAATCGTTTTTTTTTTTTAATTTTAGGTGAGTTTACTTGTTGGGGGTGGGTCCACCTTGGGTTAGGGTGATGAATGAAGGCAAAAAAAAATATAAATATAGCAGATGCTCCCTCATGGTAAGTAAATCTTAAGAGTAAAGTGAACATTCTCCTTTAATTTTTCATTTTCATCATTTTACTTAAATTTTTAACATTACCATGAATGACTCAGGATGTTTGAGAGTGGTTTCTAGCTCAAATGGACTTCATATTGAGAAAAATAGAATTTCATATCCTATCTCAAAATTCAAGCAGACTTAAAACAGTTTTCAGGGAATTTTCAGGATCAAAGGGATTGGGCATTTCATTAGATTATATCAAGTAAATGAAGGTATTGTGATTGAAGCATTTATCACAGAGCACCAAGCCTAATGTACCCTAGTGTTGGTGGGCTGTTAAATTGTTGAACCCTGTTGTCACGCGGCACGCCCATTAGCAAAAAATACTTTCAATCAAAGTCCAAAATCATCGATCACATGTTAGATTTTTCTATCCAAATTTTAAGTCTGAATTAGGTGAGTTTGATCAAAAATTGGGCAATGTTGACTAATATCCCTAAAACAATTGGAGGTAGAGGCAAAGGCTAGACAGAGGGAGAAGAAGATCTAGATTTTAGATGTTGATGCATCTAAATGGTTGATGCTCGAATAATTAAATCATTATGTACAATGGATTTATGCAAAAATATGCATGTTTCATGTCTTCCTACACTTAATTTGGTATTTTGGGAAATGTTTGTTTTGCAGTATAAAATGCAAAAAATGTAAACTTATAATATTATATATATAATATATATATAGCAGACGCTTCCGCGGACGCTTCGCTTCTTAGATTTTTGGAAAATGACGCTTCAGCGTCCCTGCTTCCAAAAAACGCTTCCGCTTCGTGCAACATTGGGTTTACCTAGGTGATTACATACACGACACGAATCTGTTGAGATTATTTACATTATACGCATGCAGAATGGGTTTACATTATAATATGATCCTCATGCTGACGATGATAGATGGATGGCAAGAACACATTGATTAGGCATTATCCCTTTTACGAAAAAGGGGGTGTATTGCTATGGGTCATTGAGACGTAGTGGTCAACAGGGGTCCAGGTGGGATTATCTATCACATCATGGAGTCAGTGGGTGATGGTAGTAGTTGCATGATGGACTCGTGGTTGGGCGCATACGTCGTTTCATATCCCATATAGAGTTCTTGACAACACTAGTGAGAAGATGGATTGACAGGGGAGCAGGTAGATTTCATGAGCTGTCATGGCATGTTGGGCGTACATGTTTTTGTAAGATGATTAGCATACTCTGGCAGGGGTTGGTAGGAGGAGGTGGAATCGGCAGGCCACCAGACAGGGTATTGTATGGAGACGGTTCTCTGTCACTGGTATATTGGACACATGAACTACTGAGGATAGGATCAATAGTGTTATTCATGTTAGCGTGTGAGGAGTTAGGCCACTTAGGTCTATCTGGGAAGTTGAGGAGATACAACTCACATCATGGAGGGCTTACCAACAGAGTGGTAGTAGAGATAGTGAACCTGACAAGATGCGGGATGATGCCTATGGAATCAGTCTTAGACCTTGATATCTAGGGGTGTATAGGGGTATGTAGGGATGCACAATAGTACGTGAAGGAGAACAGTGGTGTGCAGTGGTGTGCAGGGTTGCATCATGGTGTAGGAGGAGTGGTTCACATCATTATGCATTCCCTCATAGAGTGACGGGCACATCGATACAGGAGGGATACCAGTTGATCCAGGATGATGCAACAACATGTAGTAGGGTCTGACAGTGGATAGAGATGTGTGATTAGGTGCAGTTGTATGCTAGGGGACATGAGGATACATGGTTATATGCAATAGTGTGCGGGCTTGCACTTCAGACGGAGGGAGTGTTACTAGCAAGGAGATTCCTTGATGAGGATGTCAAGCATTTCATTGGGGCGGACATACCTAGGTTGGGAGAGCAGATCGGTCATGAGACAGGCCGGGAGCGTGCACACTGGTTCTTGATAATACCCATCGGAACCCATGCATCTTCCACTCATTGTCACCACGTCCATTTGAGGGGAGCCTTGTTGTGTTCGATCCAGACCCATAGTGTGGATAGGAGGACTTGGGGGATTTCCCTTAGACGACACTATGAGGTTCAGTGCCTTAGGGGCACGATAGATATTTTGCAGTGGAGGAGCAAGGTTGGTGCGCGAGTTGACAACCACATGTTGGGAGATGAGGTGACTTTTTGCAGGGGTGGCATATTGTTCATCACTGAGCCTACACCTAGGGAGATGGTCACGGGGGTGACATGTGCCACTCTTTCCACAGGGCATGTCGGGATCCTTCACGAGCAGAGGATACCATGAATGACTGAGGCAGTTTTCCAGTGGGTGTCCGAGCTCCAGACATTGTATTGGCACATTATTGAGAGGGTGGATGACAGACTTAGTGGTGATGGTTGGAAGGAGCGGGATGGATAGACACTGGCAGGCACAAGGCAGTTTAGCTGCATCAAATTAGTTCATGATATATGGAGCATATATATTAATTGCATACAAGGACTAGAGACGAGGCACGAATGGATTCTAGCAGTTGTCAGAACATGTCACAGCAGGTCTGGCTATGGGATCCAGGGATTCAGTTGGTTGATAGATCACTCTGTCTCATGATGAGCAAAGTCATGGCAGAGTGTGATCTAGTTCACTCTTGGGTTGACATATGGGGGTTCACAGAGGCCTTCATCGTATGAAGCAGGGTTTCCTTGTTGTTGCACAGGTTCAGGGTTAGCTTTGGATGGGTAGGCTTTGGCATCATGGAGATACCTGGGAAGCATATATTTGTTATTTGTTAGTATTTCACCATCGGGTTCCAGGAGAGGAGGATATGGTATACGCATGATGGGCAGACAATTGTAATTAGAGTGGCGCAACGTCGACATGGTGGCATCTTTTTTAGATTAGCACGAGACCCTGGTATCGAGGGATTCATTTATGACAAGATGGTGCAAGGATTCAGGGTGACTCAGTGGCACATTTGGGACCTCGGTATTGTTTGCAATGACAGTGTGGTTAGCATAGAGAGAGAGAGCTTGTTCGAGCATTGCTTGGGGACAAGCAATTTTTGGCGGGGAAGACTGTAATATCCCCAATTTTGTGAGTATGGGAGTCACAAAGGAATTTTGCCCAATTTTAGTAATATTAATTAAAAGGGGGCAAATATTATTGGAGAAAGGTGGCTAGTATCATTTTATCAGAGAATAGTAGCAAATTATTATTTTATTAAATGGCGGCAAAAATGACTTAGTGGAAAATGACCCCCACCAATAAAATAATATTAGAAAAGGAGTCTAGAGGCATGAGGAGAAATTATAAAAGGAGGATGGACTCATTTTGTGGATTATCTTTGGTCTTTTTACAATTTCAACATTAGTTATCTTGAGCTGCTTAGCCAAGACAACCGTGCTGTTCAACACAAGGGATTTTCGAGCGGAAATTCCACCTCTACCTTCGGTGAACTTTGAGTGTCACCCTAGGTGAGTAAGGAGTCCATCTTAGGGTTCCTCTAGGAGCTACATTGCAGACCAGTTCTAGCTGGAGCATGCTTCTCTTAGGGGGCATAGAAGGAAATTCGAAGAGGCTGAGAGAAGGTGGAAAGCAGTGGAGTTTTGGACAGAGAATTTGCAGATATTTGTCCATAGGGAGGATGAGTTTTTCCTTGGTGATTTGCAGGGTTGAGAGTGCTGCATTTTGGAGGGACGAATTTATCATTTCATGGGTTTTTGGACAGCTACTGCGCAAACATTTTGACAAGGAGATTTTGAGAGTTTGGGCTAAGGATAAATAAAGAGGCTTGGAGGAGTGATTTGCAGGGGTTGGAGGAGATTTTTCCAATAATTTATTGGCCTTCTACAACCAAATTATTTCGAAAGGGCATTTTTCTAGCTAGTTAGAGCCATACACATTTATTGGGGTCACCGGGGCACATTGGATTTAGCCCAAACCCTTTCTAGTTTTTTGTGAGTTTATTGAGAGGAGTCTCCAGCTAATTTTATAGAAATTTTCGGGCAATATTTGGGCCTGAAATTGTCGTTCTTATAGCAGGGCGAATTGCTAGTTAGCTGGGGAATCTGTGTCACTTGGTGGGCTTATTTTTGGCTTGGAGTTGGACAAAACCCTTTATGGGTATTTCTGGGATTTTGGAGAGTAGTCAGTGGCTACAATTTCAAGGTGATCCAAGCATTCTTGAGCACATAATATTTAGTCCCTTACTGTTGTACAAATTGTTGAAGCTTGCTACTGCGTCATCTCTGACAAGCCTACGTAGTTCTCTTGGGTGATTGTTGTGTGGAGTGTCAGTTGGAGGATTTAGGGCGCTGAGTTGTTAGTATTTCATTTGGAGGGAGATTGTATGGAGATTGTTAGCTTTTTGGAGCAACAATTCATCATTTCTGGCTACGTATTTGAGGAGGGCCAAGCTATTTGGGGTCGAATTTGGAGGGTCAAGACCAGAGAAAACCTTTTTTGGTTTTTTGACAAGGATGACATCCCCAAATTTATAGAATTTTCTGGGCAATTTTGAGGGGCCAAATCAGAGTACCAAGTCAATCAGCAGTGAAGAAAAATTGGGCCAGCGCAGATTTCTGGAGGGACAAACTATTGCAGTGGTCGGGCATTGGGAGATTGTTCACTTGGGGCTTTTAGCTTGCCTTGAGCAAACCCAGGCACACTCCTTCCAATTTTATCGTACTCTAGCAGTTTATTTCAAATAAAAATTGGCCGTTTGGGTGTTCCAAAGCATTTTTCTGTTCATGGGTGTTTGCTGAAAATTATTGTGTTGTTATTTTTGTGCATGTCTTTGATTATCTCTGTAAAATTTCTATTTGGAATATTACAAGAACCCAGTGCTTGGTTTTGGAAAATGTTTGATGTTTTACACCCCGCTGAGGTAAATTTTCCTAACTCTAGGTTACACAGGTGCTTATTTTTCACCAAACCAAGTTCTTTGTCTTCATTGGACCCTCTTGTCCCCGTGCTTAGGATAGATAGACAAGCACACTATATATAAAATAAAGAAAAGAGAGAAAGATGTAGGTCCAACCTATTCCTCATGGCATGCCTGTAGAAATCGGTCTCTGACCTGCTCCTCACTGCTGCTGTTGCTATCCACTGCCTGCCTGTTCCGGGAACTCTGCCTGTCGCTGCCTGCCTGTTCTGGGAACTCTGCTATCCTTTGCCTCTGTTTGCTATGGTATCCGCTGCCCCTGTCTGCTATGGTATCCGCTGCCCCTGTTTGCAATGGGAACTCTGCCTATGCTATCCACGACTTCTACCGACACAATGATGTCTGCAAGGATCCCAGCACAGGAATGTGAAAAAACAGAAAGAGAACTGTCAAACTGTTTGTCCACAGAAATCCAGAAATACTGACTCTTTTGGAACTTCATATTTTTAAATACGAATTCCTAATTAGTGAAACACTTCAACAGTCTGGAGTTGCCATGATACATCTACACAAACAAACCATACCTGTAAGTGAAAAATCAAATGCAAATATGAAGCACCTTATATTACATGAAATGGTAGCTAAAAATAATTTTTGAATTTCTGCAGTAAGTAAGAAACCCTCATAGTTGATGAGTAAATAAGTAGCCTGTGAATTTGCATCATTGTCAGTTTTGTTCATAGTCGGTCGAAATTTGGTCTGCTACTACATAGAATAAAACTAATCGTCTTTCGACCGGTAATACTTTGATAAACTAATAAATAATTCACAAGCTATGCTAAGCCGTACTTGTGAACTGTGATTTAAACGTGCTTTCATTGCATACCAGCATTGAGTTCAAGGAACTATTGTTTTGACTGAGTTCGGTCTTATAGCTGGAGTAGCATTTCTGTCACTTATTTTGGCAAGAATATGACTCTAATTTTCACAGGTTATGGTAAATGGTTTGCTTTTTCAACTTTCGTTACCACTCAATTTCCTTGGCACCGTTTATCGTGAGACGCGGCAAAGTCTTATTGATATGCAGTCAATGTTCTCTCTTCTTGAGGTATTCCTTCTTTAACTTATTTTACTTTACTATGTTGTGACTAAAATAATAGGTTGTTTAATGCAGATTTTGTAAACGGCACAAAGCACTGAAAAATACTTTTTGGATTTATGTAAGATTTTAGAGATTCTCTGTATTTGAGACATCAGAACTATTTACAATGGGATATTATAGTTATGCAAATTTGATTAATACATATCAAAGAATAATTAGGATGTTACAACAGCTGGAACTTTTTTCAACTGTTAACTAATAAACAAAAGTTAATAAGAGTAATGATAGTCATAGTATTTAGGGACAAAAATCTAAATGGCTGTCATTTTTTATTTAATCAAAATGGATACGTGCAGTCACGTTGAGTTTACACTCTTACGCTGATGGATTCAAAGTTATGGTGAGGTTGTAGATGTAAAGGTGAAACTTTTGTAAATGTTTCTTTCTGGAAATATTAATTGTAATAAAATTTCATGAACAGCTATATTGGTTATATGTGTTTGGTGGAATTAAGTGCGAACATGTTTGTAAGAATGAGGATTGTTTACGCATTTCAATAATTTATGAAAACCTGCCGAGCATATTTGTCCATTTATTTGAAAGTTAGATTTGCATAAACTTGTAAAACGAAGTTTTGAATGGAAAACATCAGCTAAAAAGATACGAGGACATTGACATTTCATGAAATGAAATAATAATACTGTCTACTAATGACCAAAATAATTTAATGTTCACCAAGTTTATGGGATGGGGATGTGGGAGTAGGGAGATGCATAGGGGGATGTGCCCCCAAATTTTAGGGAAATTTAAGGGGATGTCATGTATGTGTGTGTGTATCTATATATATATATATACATTGTAGAAACTAATTAAATTCCGCATTACATTCTGTCTATATATATACGCACACATACACACACACACAAAGTATACTCTGCAAGGAAACTGAAGCATTACTTTGCAAGGAAACTGCGCTGCTCCCTTCTGCCTCTTGAAAGCTTCAATTTGGAGAATTGAATTTCTCTGTCGACTCACTCAGAGAAATCGATCTCACTTAAAACTTCAACCTCTTTGGCCCAAGGACTGCACTGCCTTGTGAGGTTTTGAATTGTTGCCTCTGCAGGAAATTCAAAATTCTTCTTCCTTTCTGCAACTGAGCTCTTCTGCTCACGATCTGTGCTCTGATACCATGTGAAAATTCGGTGATCCCGAATCCTATTGGAGTAACTGATAATATTTCTTCTATTTGTTAAATTACTTAAATAAATTATTTGCAATTTCAACGACAAACATCAAAATACATACACTGCAGTCTTCACAAATAAAATTCTGCAGAAAATAAATGTTAGGAAAATACTACCACATATATAGCCACAATGACAATTATTTTTGGACAATTATCCCCGGAAAAAGCCAATGTGGGAAAATCGGTGCAGCAGATGAGGGTTTCTTTTTATTAATCTTCAACAATAATTTCTATTCAAGACAAAAAAGAGGAAGAATTACTTAGAGAATTTTTCTGGTGATTTTCTCACAATCCACAACGTTTTCTGGCTCCGAAGAGGACCCCCTGCCTCTTTCGTTGGCCTTTCCGCGTCACCCTTTCCGCAGTGACAACGTAGGGCCTGCGTCAACCCTTCTGTGTCCTAGCTCTGCATCTCTCCTCTGCACTGCTTCCTCCAGATTTGTCCTGCACTCTCTGACTATGTTGATGCCCTCTCTCTCCCACCTGCAACTCACTCTCTGATTCAATTTTCTTGCTGAACTTCAGCTAGTGAGAAAATCAATTTTCTTGAGCAACTGAGTATCTGCTCTGGTGTCTTCTCCATCTACCCATCGACTTCTTCTTATAATCTTCTGTTGGAACACCAACGGCCAAGATTAAACCGTAATCGATTTTCATGGATTGTTGAAATTTGGTACCGGAGGACAAGTGGTTCCCTAAGGCTTTGATCTTTGGTTTAGGGAAAAGTGTCCAAAAGAATTTAATTTTTCTCTTAAAGTAACTTTATAATTTTTATAAAGTTAAATCTAATTTAAAAGTGACTTTAAGTGATAGAGTTACTAAAGTCTAATTTTAAAGTGACTTTAATAAAGTTAATGTAAAATTAGAAAGGAAAAGTGACTCTGGAAATAAATGACTAAGTGAGTCTTTATTAAAGTGGGGTGAGTTAAAAAATAAAAAGTGAGATTTAAATGAGCATTTAATCTCAGCCCTAGATGTCAATCTATTTCAGCCATTGGATTTAGAAGTTACCCAAAAGTCACTTAGGATTAGATTAAAGGAGGAAAAGGAGGCAAAAGGTCATTCATTCTTTCATGAGCAAATTGAGAGAAGGAGAGCAAGAAAGCAAGGGAGATTTCTGGACAAGGAGGAGAAGGAGACAACAGCTTGGCACACATTCCAAGGCAGCAGTTGAGCAGATTTGTACAACTGATTCAGCACACAGTGAAACGCTGATTTTGGCACGATTTTCTAGAAATCCGTACAAGTGGTTTGCACAGAAATCGAGAGCAGTTTGCTGTTTTTTCTACACGCAAATCGAGCTCCGTACAATGCATTTATCGCAGTCCGTACAACGCATTTAATGCAGACCGTACAACAACATTTAAGGCTAAAAGTGGGCACAAAAATCGAGGAGGCCGTACAACATTTATTGCTGTCCTATTTGCTATAATTTCCAGTTTGCTGTGAGGCACGGGAAAAGAGATAAGTTGTAAATTTGCTTGCTGATTTTTTGCTGAATATTTCTCACTATAAAAAAAGACATTTTCAGAAATAAAGAAGAGCTCTCGAACTGGTTTTTCCCAAGAGTTGTAGGGGGTTTTTCCAGGGTCACATTGACCAAAAATCACTGTGTTCAAATGTGTTAAATGACTGTTTGTACCTGCTGATTTTTTTATTTCTGCATTTTCCAGCATTCTGTAAAATTTCCAGAATTTGTGTTTTTAGCAAAAATTTATTTTTTCAACTGTTGAATGTATGGATATGGGAAAGGGCATTTAACTATATGGGAGAAATAAGGTGAAACTGAAAACCGGGGTGGGAAATGAGAAATTTCTACATTTTATTCATTCTACACTGGGCACAAGAGTTCGATTTTGGGAAAGGACGAAATCTGGATGGTTCTTGATTCTTGGCTGAGGACAATGAATTCTTTATAGATCGGTCTCTATTTTTGGCAGCAAAATATTGTGGTACGTTTTGGCTTAGGAAACCCTTTGAAAAAAGGTAGCGGAAACCTCTTTTGCTCTCTGTTTTGGGCACAAGGTTATCTTTTGAAGACAGTGAGTTTAGTGGGTCAATGTCTTGTCCGAGCACGATAATCATCGAATGTTTGCAAGGACTCAACGTTCTGATTTGGGCACAGGATCTGAATTACAGACAACGGAGGTCCTAAACTCTTGATCTGGGTAGGGTTAAGGAATACAACTGGAAAAGTGGTCTCTGAAATAGCTGAGACTGTGGAAGACCGAAAGATAGGACCTGGTTCAGATTGGTTCTGAAAGGCATCGAATATTGAATCAAGTCGGGCTGAGTTCCAGAAGCCATCCAATTCGAACATTTCTTTTGTGATCAGATCATTTCAAGGACGACATCTCTGCACTCATCAAGGCAGCCGAAGTCTCAAATTTACAGTCCGTTATGGTTTTCTGGTATCAACAGAGCTTGATAACAAGTGCGGTAGCTGTAGAAATTTGGCCACCACATCAACGTCTTCCTAGTCTCTCTGTTAGCGGATCCAAACCTGCAGTAGATAGTTCAAAAGTGCTAGAGACAGTTCGGGTTCTAAAACAGTAGCAGAGTAAACTAGTCTTTGTTAGTTCGTAGCTGTAACAGAGATCGGTCTTTTTACTTGTGTTGAATTGTAATAGAATTAACAAGAGTTATGGTATGAGCATGTGGCATTGTGGAGTATTGAACAAATTGTGTTAGTTTAATAGGTGAATTGTTGTTAGCAAGGACAAATACATTGTTCTGGTTATATTAACAGTTTGAAGATACTGTGACATGTTGCTCTGTTTTGTGTACCACTGGTTAACTGTTTGAATTAACTGCGTATTAAAAGTCTCTTGTGAAAATCCTAGTACAACAAAATTACCCTAGAACACTACAGTGGTATCAGAGCAGAAATCTTGCTAGCCTGGATGGTGTTGGAAGATGGAACAATTGGGAAAAGTTTTGGGCGAGCAGAATGCAGAGTCTTGGAGGAAATTACAAGAGCAGCAAGCAGAAACGATGAAGGATTTGCAATATTGGAGCAGAAGGGTTTTTGAGGAATTGGAGAAGTTGGAGGCAAAGAATAAAAGGGATCAATTCTCCAAACCTGGTGATAAGAGCATGCTCCTTAGAAGCACTCAGTCACTTGGGATGATTCAATCTTCAACACCAAAATTTGGCCAAAACACTGTTGTTTTTGAAAGCAACCTGTTCTCTAGCAGCACACCAACACTGTTATGACAGAGTAAGCCAGCAAGCCTTGCGCAATCAACTCCTTCCCTGTTCAATGGCCTTCGATCACCAAATCCTGCCCAGACACACGGTGTATTTTCTTTTGTAAATTTTGGTCAGGCACAACCAGCTGCTTTTGGTGGTTTAGACGACATATCAATTCAAGTTTTCGGGCAGGATACCCTTGGGCAACCGACTCAGCAAAATATAATGACTGCCACAACCATGACTTTCAATGCTGATCAGAGGCTCGAGCTTGCTAAACAAAGTATAAGAAAAACTGAATCGAAAGAAAAAACTTGGACATGGCTGTCTCCCCCTAAAAAGATGGACAATCTTAGGACAATAGGCCTTGTGACTGAAGCATTTGAATCAGATAATCGGTCAATAGGTGATGAGCTTAGTATAAGGGGCATTAAAATTGATGATGGGATGCCCTCAGAAAATAAACTGCTTACAAAGGATGCAATGCCATGTCACCCACTAAACAACAACAGTGTAAAGGAAATGAAAGGCATTTCTAATAACGTGGGTACAACACCAGACATATTATCACAACCTTGTAGAAGAGATGCTTTTACACAAGGTAATGAGAATGGTGATAATGATCAAGAGGCAAATATTGAGTCAGCCATGGGGAAGACAGGCGAGGGTGAAGATGTGGTTGATCGGGATTGTCAACCCGAAATTCCAAAAGAAACATATGGCACTGGGGCATCTGTCCAGGATATGATGGAGCTCAAAGCAAAGTAGGGTGCAAACAATGATGAAGCAGGGACACAAGATTAAAATTATGAAAGTCATGACATAACTACAGAAGATTCAGGAGTTGGTGATGATGAGAGTGACATCATTGAGGATCTGACCATAGAGGATGCATACACTGGTCCTACAGGGGTGCAATGACAAGCAGAGGTAAAATTTATTTCTGAAGATACGGGAGTAAATGAGCCAGAACATTTTACAAGATTCATGGATATTATCAGGTCAGAAGCTGGGCAACCCATAAGAAAGGAACTCACCAGGTCACTAGATAAGATAATGGCTCATGCATTTCCGCAGAAGCCTGATGATGCTAGGAATTCAGCTGGGATACCATCTGTAACAAGCAGCGGTGATACTTCAGTCTCAACAATAACGAATAATTTTGTTGTAGTACAATCTACACTGAGCCAGACGCCAGGTGCCCATTTCCAAAGAATTTCACCGGTGTCAACTTTGGTTAATTTAATACCAGATTGGCTGTACAATAATTGTCCTGTACAAGACCGCATATGTCATGCACAAAAACTCAGCTTGGAACAGGTGAAAGAAAGCCAGAGGCTTGTCAAGTATCTAAGGCATGATAAAGAAGGATACAATCCTCAAATAAAGAAGGCACTTCTGGTGCACTTTCCGAATTTTGGTTCAAGAAATTGACTCATGATGAAGTAGTCATTGCTATGCAAATTTTGGTTCTTCCTATGTTGATCCATGCCTCTCAAAATGGTCAAAATGGGCATGTTGTTGATCCTTAAATTATAAAAACTACTGTTGAAAAGATGCTTGATCCATCTGAAAAGGTAAGCACATAATACAGTGAGCCCTTAAGGGCAGAGTTTTTACAGCTAGCAATGCTCTTGCTTAAGTATCTCCTTAATGATCATGTGGAGCCATTAGATAAATAATTTTTACAGAAGGTCCTTTTAAATCTTTGTGGACACAGTGCTACACAAACATGTCTAATTCAACTTTTGCTAGATATGGTGAGGCCAGAAACTGAGGTATTAATAGAATATTCAGATGAGGCTACATCTCAGAGGCTCTATGGTTGTCAATGGAATGTAGTTTATACTTGGTCACGATTATCAAATGGATTTCCACCTTTTGTTTCTCGTCAAGTACTGGAAATTTTGACATACTTGGCGAGTCGCGACAAATCGTTAATGTGTTGCAAATCTTCTAGTTTATATGGAACCATGTTCAACACTGGAGTCATCATGTAGGACAATTTTAGAGCTGAAGAAAGTTAAAGAGAAAGAAACGTTACTTGAAAAAAGGAGCTTCTCATGGCCTTTGGATGGCTCCCAGAAAGGAGATAATACCTGTGGTTGTGCTTCTAAAACTTCTTAATGAGCCACGTGTCTTACGAAGCAGTAGTCACTTGGAGCAGGTTATGGATCTTCTCAATGTGGTTCTCAAGAATATTGAACTCAAGGCTGAATCACAATCATCATATGGAGAGGATGTTTTGAATATGGGGAAAGAAACTCAAGCTATGCCTGAAATGATGTCTAACGTGGCTTTAAATACTGAAAGGGATGAATGTTCTACAACCAGACCTGAGACTGAGATGCACCAAAGTGATGAGGAAACTTAAACAAATGGTGTTTTTGAGGCTTCTATTTATGGTGTCAACAAGGCTACACATCCACATGACATCTTTTCACATCTTTCTGAGCCAGAGTTACAAAACATATGTAAACTTCTAGCAAAAGAGGGATTGTCAGATAAGGTGTCTCCACTTGCAGCAAAAATTCTGAAGAAGCTGGCCAGTATGACATCTCTTCATAGTAAACACTTGATTTTTGAACTAATAAAATTCGCTGGTGGTTTAAGTGATGCTGCTATGTGTGAACTAATGACTCTAACAAACACTGAGATGTTGGGATTAAGTTCACACTCCATGGCTGGAGAAGAGATTTTGAGAATACTAAAAGCATTGACTACATTGGTTTAAGATATTAGTGATGGATTAGATAGCCATAAAACGCAAAGGTATGATAGGGGACAAGTGGAACTGTTTCAGAAACATCTTACAATGGTTACTGCTCATCAGATTTCAGTTGAGACTAGCACAACTAATTCAATGGCAAGCTTTGCAGTTTCTGTTATAAAAACACTAGTAGAAGGATAAAAGAGTTTTATTGATTCCTTTCTGCCACCCTTGATTCATGCTCTTCCCATGAATAAAGATTAAACTGAAGTTGCAAAAATAAAGGCAGTAGGGGCAAGAAGGAAATCCCCCTCTTTATCGATTAGAGAAGGAATTAATAATCATCAAAAAGTCATCAAATTGTAGAAGTCAAAATACCAATATATGGAAGATATCAGAAAATGCCTCTAGTACATCAAAGAAGGGAAACGAAGTGGGCAACAACAAGATTTGTCATTGCTTGAGGACAAGCAATGTCAGGAAGGGGGGACTGTAATGTTCCTGAGAAATTAGTCAACCAAGGACTAAGTAGTCTATTGATCCCCGTAGGCTATAGTCCTCCATAAAAGGGAAAACCCCCAAAATTCCCACTATTGGGCAAGTTTTGGGGCAGCTGGGTGAAGAAACCCAAAATTGGGGCTTGGAGTAACGTTTACTCAATCACTTTAGAAGAAGAGACCCCTCTAGGAAAACTATAAATAGAGGGGTGAATTTATTAGGGATCATCATTGGATTGGATTATTATCTTTGTTTTTCTTTGAGCCTGAGGCTTTGAGGGTTTTAAGACCCCTGTTTTTCTTTGTCAATTTCAGTGGTGAAAGATTCCACCCTAGTTGACAATTTTCTATTTTCTTCATTTTGCACTGGGCACAATAGTTCGATTTTGGGAAAGGAATGCAATCTGGATGGTTCTTGATTCTTGGCTAAGGATAGCGAATTCTTTGTAGATTGATCTCTATTTTTGGGCAGCGAAATACTGCGGTACGTTTTAACTCAGGAAACCCTTTGAAAAAAGGTAGTGGAGACCTCTTCCGCTCTCTATTTTGGGCACGAGGTTATCTTTTGAAGACAACGAGTTTATTGGGTCAATGTCTTGTTTGGGCACGATAGTCAGCGAATCTTTCCAAGGACTCAACATTTTGATTTGGGTATAGGCTCTGAGTTATAGACAACAAAGGTCCTAAACTCTTGATCTGGGTAGGGTTAAGGAATACGGCTAGAAAAGTGGTCTCTGAAGTAGTTGAGATGGTGGAAGACCTAAAGACAGGACCTGGCTTCAGTGCGGTTTTGAAAGCCATCGAATTATTGAATCAGACCAGGCTGAGTTCTAGGTTTTGTGATTAGATTGTTTCAAGGACGACATCTCTGTAGTCATAAAGGCAGTCAAAGTCTCAAATTTACAGTGCGTTAGGGTTTTCTGGTATCAACAGAGCTTGATAACAAGTGCGGTAGCTGTAGAATTTTTTGCCACCACGTCAACGCCTTCCTAGTCTCCCCGACAATGGATCCAAACCTGTAGTAGACAATTAAAATTTGCAAGAGATAGTTCGTGTTCTAAAACAATAGCGGAGTAAACAATTATTTGTTAGTTCGTAGCTGTAACGGAGATCAGTGTTTTTACTTGTGTAGAATGGTATTAGAATTAACAAGAATTATGGTATGAGCATGCGACATTGTGGAGTAGTGAACAAATTGTGTTGGTTTAATATGTGAATTGTTGTTAGCAAGGACAAATACATTATTCTGGTTATATTAACAGTTTGAAGATACTGTGACATATTGCTCTGTTTTGTGCACCACTGGTTAACTGTTTGAATTAACCGTGTATTAAAAGTCTCTTGTGAAAACCGTAGTACAACAAAATTGCCCTAGAACACTACAACCTCCTACCTTTGAAACTCGTCCTCCTCTTGTCTCATACGCTCTCCTCTTTTCCCTTGAGAAGAATAATGAGGAATTATCTTTTCCTTTTTCCTTTTGTCTTCGTTTAGTGAGGAGAACCCTAAACCTAATGATCAAAGGATGAGATTAAAACTCAGCCCATGAGAACAATGGTTGAGATCAAGTCCCCCACTTGACCCCTTTCTCATATTGACCCCCCTCACTTAAAACACTTCCTAGTACCTTTTAATGTCTTAATAACATGGTCATTTTTTCTCATAAAGTGACTTTTAAAATATCAAAGTCATTGTAATAACATAAAGTGAGCTTAGTACTATACACATAAAGTCACTTTAATACACTTGACTTTAATAAATTAAAATAGAAGGTACACAACTCATAAAAATACTTTATGTGAAAATTCTTTGAAATGCAACAATTGGAAATATTTCTCCTAACTGTAAATTTAATTATGCAGTTTATTTTGTTTATGAGAAAATAAGGAAATATTCACACTACAATTTCTTCACCAATTTAAATACTGCGAAAGCAAAAAAAAGAACTAGGAAATGCTAGCACACACAAAAAAATTATGACACCGTTATTTTGGACAAAGAGTCCTTGGAAAAAAACCCAATGTGGTAAAACTTGTTGCAGTAGTTGAGGGTTTATATTATTATTTGTAGCAAAAATTATGAGTACAATAAAATGTCGCCAAACTGGTGATTCTATCCAAGAGAAATACTGGCAAAAATATACTGAGGGATTTTACCCTCACTCCAAGCAATCCCAACACTTGAATGCCTCTGAAAAGCTAGCTGTCCAAACCCTCTGCGTAGGCCCTGTGTCACCCTTGCGTAGACCCTCAGATGCTCAACCCGACACTGCTACCAATCAAGCCGTTCTGCCAGCTGCTGATTGGGAAAATGCTTCTTTGGTACTTTGGAAAATCTTCTCGGCAATTGGAACTGAAAACGTCCTTCCCTTTAGCCAAATCGAACTTCTTTCTTGAGGCTCTGCGCAGCCTCCTGGAGATAAATTTCGACGTCCTCTTTCTAACTCTCCGGTGTGAAAATTCCAATACGGAACCCTATTGCAGCAATTGGAATTTATTCTCCTAATTGTTAATTTTATTTAACAATTTATTTGCTGTTTTCTATGGCAAATACTGAATAAATCACATTGCAACCTTTACAAATAAAATACCGCAGAATAAAATAAAACTCTGGAAGCTGAGAAATGCTAGCACACATTAAAATAACACAATTATTTTTAGACAAAGGTCCCCAGAAAAACCCAACTTGGGAAAACCGGTGCAACAAGTGAGGGTTTTATTATTATGCAGCAGTGAGAAATCTGAGTACAATTGGATGCTGAAATTTGGCAATCATACAGAGTAAAATACTAGAAAAAATCTAGTGAGGAATTTTCCTAAAATTTGGCAATCATATAGAGTAAAATATTGGAAAAAATCTAGTGAGGAATTTTCCTCACCCCACAGGCAAACTCTTGGTACGACTTGCCTTCAGAAATTCGGCCCTCTGACCCTCTGGGTCAACCTCTGCGCAGCCTGCTGGATGTCTGGCCTCAGATTGGTCTTCGATGAAGTTGTTTTGCCTTCTGTTGATTGGAAAGATGCTTCTTCGGCATTCTGGGACTCCTTCCTGGCCTCTAGAACTGAAGACGTCTCTCCCTCTAAGCAAATCGATCTTGCCTTTGGAAGTTGCTGTGATACCCCAGCGTCAGCCTCTCTATGGCTCTTCTGCCTCTCTACAAATGCACTTGCTGGATCTGGAATGCCTCCTCGAGCCTCACTGTCTTTGCCCCTCTCACACTTCTTTGATCTCTAGCAATGAGAAATCTGAGTACAACTGGATGCCTAAATCTGGCAATCCTACAGAGTAAAATATTGGCAAAAATCTAGTGAGGAATTTTCCTCACCCCACAGGCAAATTCTTGGCATGACTTGCCTTCAGAAATTTGGCCCTCTAACCCTTTGTGTCAAGCTCTGCGCAACCTGCTGGATATCTAACCTCAGATTGGTGTTCGATGAAGTCGTTTTGCCTTTTGCTGACTAGAAAGATGCTTCTCCGACATTCTGGGACTCCTTCTCGGCCACTGGAACTGAAAACGTCTCTCCCTCTCAGCGAATCGATCTTGCCTTTGGAGGCTGCTGCGCTACCCCAGCGTCAGCCTCTCTGTGGCTCTTCTGCCTCTCTACAAATGCACTCACTGGATTTGGAATGCCTCCTCTAGCCTCACTGTCTCTGCCCCTCTCACACTGCTTTGATCTCTAGCTCTTTCTCTAACAACTGATTGCTACTACTCTTGAAATTGATCTACCAAGAAATCAAACTTCTTAAGTGTCTCAAGTGATTTCTCCATCACCACATCGATCTCCTCTTATATTCATCTGTTGGAGCACCACCGACCAATATTAAAACATAATCGATGGCTAGGATCATCTCTGGATCGATCCATGTGAGTTTCTAGATGATTCTCGCCTTGACCTAATTAATACTGATTAAATAACCATATTCCCTAAGTTTAGACTTAGGAAATATTTAAAAACTAGTTAATAATCTAACTAAGTCATTTCTAGGCGGAATTTCTAGAAACAATTTCTGGGTTTTGGAGAACTCATGTATTCTAGCCTCTCCACAAAATTTCTAGGCCAGAACACATCCGATGCTACAAACACTAACACTCCCTCTTAGCGAGGAATGTGTTCTAGTGCTACACACCTTGCCACAACACTGTCTTTGCATCATCTCCTGTCACGCTGTTGATGTTTGGCTGCTGCTGCCCATCAACTACTGTGCAACTCTGATATACACTGCATTTGTGCTATTGTTGACCCTGCTGTATTGTTGGAAACACCATCTGTACTGCAACTCCCTCTCATCTGTTGTCGCTGCAACTGCAACTTCTGCAACTGAAAAGCATCCAAAATATTGAATCAATTATGATTAGTATGATGCGTCTGTCTCCCGAGTCTTTGACTGCTACTGGCATATGCACTGTCACTGAAGAATCTACGCTGCTGCTAACTCTACACTATGCCATTTGCACTGCTGCCAACTCTGCACTGCGCTCCCCAAAATCTGGCTGCTACTAGTCTGCAACTGTCACTCTGCTACTGACTGCATCAACTGACACTAATCCATCCTGCTACTGAATACTGTGGGCCCCCGTAGCTTGGTAATGATCCATGAGGTGGACTCCTCAAGGATCCTGCCCATCTGTAGCACGTTGGGGCTACAACACCAAGTCACCCCACCTCACTCCAGGAGGTATATCGACAAACATAGCTAAGTCTTCCTCCAACCTGGAGGAAAGCTTATCTACTCTTCTGAAGTTGCCTGCTGGTCTTGCTTCTCCACCTTGTCCTTCCTAAGAGCACACTGGGTACTATAGTGATCGAGCTCACCACACTTGAAGCACTTGACCTTTGACAGGGCCTTCTTCTTCTTTCTCTGCTCCATCTGTCCCTGACTGGGACCCTTTGATGCGAGGGCCACATTCTCCTCCTCCTTTACCTGCTTCCGTCTGCTTGCTGCTGCCACTGATGGAGCTCTTTAGAAGAGCTCGCCTTAATTCCTCCTGTTGCAAGTCAACCCACATCTTGTCCCACTTTGGTAACTTGTCTCTGCCCAGTATGCTTTGACAAAGACCTGCCAGTCCTCGGAGACACTATTGAGTGCTAATCTAACAAGCTCTGTAGGTTGAGGCGCTGCCCCAACCACTGACAACTGGTCCCAGACCTCCTGAATCTTGGTGAGGAAGGGGTCTATGCCTTCCCCCTTCTGCATTCGGATGAGCCTCAACTTCTCCTTGAGGTACATCTTCGCTACTCAGAAGTACCTTGATATAACGTGGCGAGAGCATCCCACATTTGCTTGGCAGTATCTTTGCTAGCTATATGCAAGACTATATGATCCCGGACTCTGTCTAGGATCAACCGCTTGGCCCGCGCGATCTCCTTCTCATACTCTTTCAGCTGATCTGCATCCATGGAAATTGCCACCACTGCATCAATATAGGCTTTCGGGCCATATTCATCTAGAAGGAAGGACATCTTTGCCTTCCAGATGATGTAGTTGTAAGCTCCATCAAACCTGTCTTGATCACGAAGCCCAGTAGTGGCCTGCTCTACTATTAACACTCCTTTCTGGAGTGAGATCTGCTCACAACGACTGCCGATCTGCAAGGAAAAATCGAACTTCTTGAGACTAGGAGTTTCCCGAGGAAAATTTTTCCTCTATGTGTGTTCTCTCTTCCACCCCAACACTAGCCCTGCTCTAGCCATCTGTTGTAAAAACCACTGCATCCAGCTAGAGATTTGCTCAACGAAAAAATCTGAGTTGCTCCCTCTGCATTTGGAATGACTCGATTATCCGGATTTAAACAAGAACGCAACAAACCACAGAGATAACCATAAACACAGAGATGTAGGGGAAATAATACTTCATTTGATTAATGTAAAACACTGAAATATGCAATGGAAATAAACCAGCTAGGGCGATGGTAGCTTATCTCTGAGAAGAGATGTGGCGGCTATATGCCTTTGCACTGTGTTACAATGAGGCTCAAAGGCCTATTTATTGTTGAGAAACAATGGAAAACCCTAAACATCCAAAAACCTAACCCTAGAAGATGAAACGCCAAACTGTGGGTCCCGTTTGGGTAAATTGGCACGTCAACTTCTCGGGGTCGTAACTTTGGTGTATGATCTCCGTTTGACACGCACAATATCTTGTTAGAAAGATCTATCCGAGAATAACTTTGGGAAGAACAACATCGGTCCATGGATCCATGTTGTTCCCAGTTTCCCCGAAAAACGTCGTTTAGGGCCTCAAAACGGCTCCGGAAGTTCAGAACCCGAAAAATTGCTAAAAATAGTAAACTGTGCTACAATTAAGGAAACTGAAACGTTGAAAGAAACAATGGTGGGGGTCTAAGTGGACTTGGCAGGTGGCCACTAATATCCACCTGGATCATTCCTCCCCCCTTAGGAAGCAATGGTCCCCATTGCGTTGAGTTCCTCCATGAGATGAGGAAACTTCTGTTGAACTCGGTCCCAGGTGAGCCACTTGCCCTAGTGAAGGAGTTGGCTTGCTTTGACAACTCGATACAGTTGGATATTCTGTTAGCGAGTGTGCTTGTTTTGTGTGTCCATGATCCGATCAGTTGCAGCTTGTTCCACGCAATCTGGATTTAACTCTGTGGGTGTGAGCTGTTCTGCAATGTCGGATGTGTCTAGTAATGGTGGAAAGTATGGCCGAAGGCGGTCCACATTGAACACTGGGTGCAGGCCAAGGAATGGGGGAACGCTGAACTCAAATGCATTGTCTCCCACAACCTTGGTAATGGTGTAAGCACCATATCGGAGTGGTCTTAGTTTCCGATAGGCTCCAGTAAGGCGTTTCTTTTGCAAATGCAGCCAGACTTTGCCCCCACTTGAAACTTGTGTGGCACCCGATGTTGATCATGTCGCTGCTTGTACTTGGCATTTGATTTCTCCAGAATGTCATGGACCTGCTGGCGAATATGTTGGATGTGCTCAATGAAGCTGGTTACCTTATCTGTTTCGAACTGGACATGAGCCCAATCTGCGTGAGTAGCTGCAAATGGCATGGCCACATCAATGGGAGATAGTGGCTAGAATCCCAAGCCCACCTAAAAAGGGCTATGGCCAGTTGAGCTGTGAAGAGCCCGGTTGTAGCTGTGCTGAACATAGGGGAGGCTCTCGTCCCATGTGCGTGGATGCTTTGAGTTGTACATGCGCAGAATGTGTACGATCATCCTGTTGACAACCTCTGTCTAGCCATGAGTTTGAGGATGGAAGGTTGTGGACTTAGTGAGTTTGGTGTCCAGCATCGACCAGAGACTGGACCAAAATGTACTAAGGAACCCGCTGTCCCGATCTGAGATGATAGACTGTGGGATCCCAAAGTGTACCCACACTCGTTCAAAGAAGAGTTTAATAGTGGCTTTTGCTGTGATATTCTTCTTGCAGGCCGCCATAATGGCCATCTTCGAGAACCTGTCGACGACCACAAAAACACAGTGGTTTCCATGCTTAGTGGAAGGAAGGCCTGACATGTATTCCATGGAGATGGATTCCCAAGGTTGATTAGGGGTAGGTAGCGGGGTATAAAGGCCTTGCTTCTTGATGGTCGATTTGGCAATGGCGCAGGCAGTGCATGATCTGATGTACTTCCCAACATCTTGTCGAAGATTTGGCCAATAGAAATACTTCTGTAGTACTGCCACCGTTTTCTCGACCCCGAAATGCCCAATAGCCCGACTGTAGTGTGCTTCCCAAATCATCTTGGCACGCTCACTTTTAGGAACACAAAGGTGACCCAAGTGGCATAACAGGGCATCCTGGAGGTGAAAATCTGGAACATGCCGACCCTCCAAGAGTGTCTGTATGTGCGGCCGAATTCTGGGTCACTTTTGTAGAGAAGTGGCCAGTCAGAAATCTCGTGCCCACAAGAGTTGAGCACGGTGGTTATTGCCATGATCGGTGGTCGACTGACGCAATCTGCAACATTATTGGTGTTGCCCTTCTTATACTTGATATTCAAATGGAACTGTTGCAGGTATGTGGACCACTTCTGATGGCGATAATTTTGCAATTTCCCTTGGGTCT
>APFE031336038.1:36628-87416 GCA_000404065.3 Pinus taeda
CTCGAAGGCCTATTTATTGTTGAGAAACAATGGAAAACCCTAAACATCCAAAAACCTAACCCTAGAAGATGAAATGCCAAACTGTGGGCCCCGTTTAGGTAAATTGGTACATCAACTTCCCGGGCTCATAACTTTGGCGTATGATCTCCGTTTGACGTGCACAATATCTCGTTAGAAAGATCTATCCGAGAATTACAACTTTGGGAAGAGCAACATCGGTCCATGGACCCATGTTGCTCCCAGTTTTCCCGAAAAACGTCATTTAGGGCCTCAAAACGGCTCCAGAAGTTCAGGACCTGAAAAACTGCTAAAAATAGTAAACTATGCTACAATTAAGGAAATTGAAAAGCTGAAAGAAACAATGGTGGGGGTCCAAGTGGACTTGGTAGGTGGCCACCAATATCCACTTGGATCACTCGATTTGGAAGGATCAAATCTATTTGCCCCTTCCAGAAAAATCGGTCTTCCTCAAGCAATTCAGCCTCTTTGGCAAAAGACTACATTGCCCTTGTGAATTTTGGCCTGCTGGCCACATTGAGCAACGAAATTCCTTCTTTTCGCCTCTGAGCTCTCCGGCTAATGAACCGTGCTTTGATACCATGTGAAAATTCCACTACGAAACCCTAATGCAGCAACTGGAAATTATTCTCCTAATTGTTAATTTTATTTAACAATTTATTTGATGTTTGCTACGGCAAATATTGAATAAATCACACTGCAACTTTCACAAATAAAATATTGCGGAAGAAAATAAAACGTTGAACGCTGAGAAATGCTAGCTCACACATAAAGATAACACAATTATTTTTGGACAAAAGTCCCCGGAAAAACCCAACTTGGGAAAACCGGTGCAGCAGCTGAGGATTTTATTATTATGTTAGCAGTGAGGAATCTGAGTACAATTGGATGCCGAAATCTAGAAATACTACAGAGAAAAATACTAGCAAAAATCTAGTGAATGATTTTCCTCACCCCATAGGCAAACTCCTAGCACGACTTGCCTTCAGAAATTCGGCCCTCTAAGCCTCTACATCAGCCTCTGCGTTGCTCTATGCAACCCGCTGGACATCTAGCCTCAGACTGGTCTCTGATGAAGTCATTTTGCCTTCTGCTGACTGGAAAGATGCTTCTCCAACACTCTGGGACTCCTTCCCTGCCTCTGGAATTGAAGACAACTCTCCCTCCCTGCAAATTGATCTTGCCTCTGGAGCAATGTTGCACAATCCTTTCGCCCCCCCCCAAGGATCCAAGGTCAGAACTGTGTCCTTGGGTGATCCTTTGGCGGAATCGTGGATCTGAAAATCAGATTTGTGGAGGTTTGGGCATGGATCCATGCGGATCCAGAGGAAGATGGGTAGTTCCATGGGGTTCTAATTTTTGTTTTTAATTTTTTTCTTTGACTTAAGTTGGCTTGAGTCTTTGACACTCCCAAGGTGCTCCCTTGATGCTCCTTGGATGCTTCCTAGATGCTCCCTCATGGTAATGTTAAATTCTTAAAGTAAAAGTGACATTCTCCTTTATGTTTCATTTTCATCTTTTTACTTAAACTACTTAAGGATGTTTGAGAGTGGTTCCAGCGTCAACAGATTTCATATGGAGAAAATAGAGTTTTATATCCTAATTAAAATTCAACAATCTTAATAGTTTTCAGAATTTCAGGATCAATGAGATTGTGGCATTTCATTAGATTATATCATGTATGAGGGTATGTGATTGGCATTTAATCAAGAGCACCAAGCCCTATATGTGCTTATGTACCTTAGTGTTGGTGGTGTTAATTGTTGAACTCCTTTATCACAGCCTTAGCAAAAAATTACCTTTCAATCAAGTCAAAATCGTTGATCAAGCGTGTGAAGCTTTTTCCACCATATTTTAAGGCTTGGATTAGGTAGTTTGATCAAAATTGGGCAATGTTGACTAATATCCCTAAACAATCAAGGTAGAGGCAAAGGCGAGACAAGAGGAGAAGAATCTAGATTCTAGATGGTTGATGCTCGAATAATTAATCATTGATATACAATGGATGCCATATCTATCTTGATTTATAATATGTATGTTTTCATATCTTCTACAACTAATTTGGTATTTTGGATGTTTTTATGCAAAAAATTACAATATATATATATATATATATATAGTAGATGCTTTGCCACCTCATTAACCTCAAAAAATGGTCCATGTGGCACATGATGATGATGTGGAGTCCCTATCATCGTCCAATACACTGTCTTGGATCTCAATGCAGTGACATGGATCTCAATGCAATGTCAAAGGTCCCAAGAACAATGGCACAAATCCCAATGCCGATTAATTTTTCTGTATGTATGTACATGGATCCCATTGTAGCATTGTGGATGCCAATGCAATGTTAAGGATCCTCAAGCAAGTGCACGAATCTTGAGGCATGGTACATGGATCCCAAGGTGTAGATGCCATCCCTAATACATGTACATGGATCCCAATGCAAGGCACCAACTTATAATGGTGTGTCTAATCCCTTTACAAGTCATTTGGTGATGCACATGTGTAATTCCCTCTAGCAACATTATAACATAAGCTAATTTTAATATTTGCTTAAATTTACCACAGGAGGACAACCTTTACCCTTATTACATGTGCCAAATCCTAAGACTAGAGGCGTTTCCTAGATCACTAAGTTAGAGGTAGGTAAATATGATGGATAACTTGTGGAAAGGGAAGGAGAAACTTCATGTGTTGACCCTCAAAGCCATATGTGATGATGTAAATGTCTTTTATCTTGTTCGACTAGCTTTCAAGAGTTAGAAGTCTTCATTATTTACACACGTAAGCCTTTCACCTCAACATTTTGTTCTACTACTACATTTTGTAGATTCTTTCTTTGATTTCTTAGTCCTCTTTTAGATATGCTTTATTTAGCATAGGACTTATAGGTAGGGGCCTTTTAATGAGGCGGCATAGCTATAGTGTTACTTATTTTTAAGTTTTAACTTTTATTTGCTTTTCACCTCTAGCCTTTTTGGCTTTATTTGACTTAGGCTTTTACATGTGTCTTCATTTGTTTAGCTAGATTTCATTAAATGACATTTGACAAGTCAACCGTGAGTAGGAATGATTTTTTATGAATGGAATGGAAATAAAAAGGGGAAAAATGGAAAGTGTTAAGTATGTTTAGGATATGAAGTACTCTACCTCAACCAAATCCCTAGTAGTATGACTTGACCAAAGATTTGATAGTACTTAAGGGAATATTATGTCTCCCATGGTTTGATGAGGCAAAATAATCAAATTGTTATTGTTATGAAGTTTTAAGAATAAAGATCACACTTTAGTGTTTACCACTTCCACAACCAGCCTAGAAGTTATAACACCATGTCTAAGTAACAAACACATACACAAGAACACAACACAGTAGCTGAAGTGAGTACTGTAAACAAAAGTACCATGACCATGTGCAATGAGGCATAGTATACCATCTGCTCATGCATGTATCATTTGAGTTGTTAGAAAAAGGAGTTGAACACCATAGTTGAGGCATCTGATAAAACTGAGTGATGTGAGGCAAGATCATCATATATTTGAAGAAGAAATTGGAAGAACAAGTCTGAGTTGGAGGATATTAGCAAGAGAGTTCATGCAACCAACAACACCACACCAATGAGAGGGTGGCTCTAAAATTGCTTATCATTGAGTGGGAAACAGGTTCATTATCATAAAATGGAAAATATTGTAGTATTCACAATTATCTTGTGATTTTTGAAATCCATTTTTATATTTGCATTGTCAATTCTCAAACAAATCTATGCTAAAATATTGCCTGGAAACTGTTTAGAATTATATTAATGGGGGTCTGTTTCCAGGGACATGATAGAAATATAATGAACCATATTGGATTTCGAAGAAAAGTTTAGGATTGCACCATTGTTGCAAATATCTCTGATTTCCCTCTGCATTTTCAATTTCTCCCCAGTTTTTCAGGTTGTCGATTTATCTGATATTTTCAGAATTCTTTAGGTCTAAGTTCTTTTTTTTGCTTTCCAATATTTTCCTTGATATTTCTGATAAGTTTATTTGTGGACCCTTGGTGATATAACAATGGACTGCACTTATGTGTTTGAACTTTGGATCCACGTTTAGAAAACATTTTTCTTTTGAACATTGGTTTAAACTTTAAAGAGCTTGCCAAATCTCTCTATATTGCAAATCAGAGCATGAAGTTAAGCTATTTTATCTTAAGCTATTTTATTTTATCATTGTAATGTTTATAATTGCTGCTTGGTATATGTTTGTTTTTGGTATGTTTACTGTTTGTGAGATTAAGCAATTAAAAATCAGTTTGTTTTCATATCTGCTATTCACATTGTGTTGCTAGTTTACTCTATAGTTTGCACTTGTGGATTACAGGTATGTGGTCGTTTACTTTTCCATTCTATATTTTCGGTATCATGCTGGCATTGTGACAGATGAAATGCTGGCCTTCCCTAAATTACGTTTTGTTGTGATTGGTGCTCTGGAGGCCGTTGGAGTTGCTTCAGGAATGGCAGCAGCAGGTATATACGCATTGCTCTGTAGCAACATATGGTATACCATATGACAACTGCTACTTTTATTTTATTTTGGATCATAATAATATTGAGAGGACATCTTAAAGCATTGATTGCTCCATGGTGTTGTAGAAAGTCACGAGTGTGATAACCTTTTTAATTTCAACTTTCAAAGAGTGCTATACAATTGGATAATTGAAAGATTTACAAAATCTCAAGAAGATCTAAATTGATCATTCTGTAAAGGATAGGCAGAGATCGTCATTTATCGCTCTCGCCTTTATGTTCTCAAGATTTTTATATTGAACTCCATATTGGTTATGCACACTCACATTTGAGCAGTTTATATAGTTTTCATTTACTGAGATATTTCTTAATAAGAAGAAAGCATTCATGTTTGGAGAATAAAATTTCAATCAATGATGCTAACTGTGGTTTGGGGTTATGTTTTGGTTGCCATAAGCAGTTAATCTTTCAGGGGCATCAATTCCAATACTGTCCCAGGTAATGCTTTTGTTTTGATTAAATTGTTGTCTTCATTGTTGTGTAGAAAACCAGAGACAAATAGAAGTTAAATATTCTCTTTTGAAGTCCTTTTTATGTTATTTATGACGATTTGTTTAATTATGGTAGAAAATTAACATGCATGAGTGAACAGAAATTTCCTGCATTATGAAAACATTGAACCTTGTGGATATCGATCCTTAACCAGGAGACTTAAATAGGGGTTTTGGTGAGGTACTTGCTTTCTGTTGGTTTCCTGTATGGTGTAAGAATGCGAAAGGAATGTGCTCATAAGCCTGCCTGTGAGAATAGAACAAGAACCTTGTACTTGTGGTCTGTGGATATGGTTCCCTGACAAAAGGATCAAATCAAGTTCTTTGAAGAATACAAAACTGAACCTTGTACTCATGGATATGGGTTCTTAACCAAAAGGCCAAACTGGTGTTCTGCGGTCTCAAGTCCACTTGATAAAAATCATGAGTACAATTCTGGTATACATGATGAAATTTGCTGTGGAAATCTATTTCACTTTCCACCTTGTGAGATAGTTGCATTCTTGATAACTGTTTACTTGGGCCTATTTGTTGCATAAAAGTCAAATGGTCTAGAAAGTGTGCATAAAAGTCATAATGTTTGATGGTGCGGTTCTGGTCTGCATGATGAAATTTGCTCTGGAAATCTATTTCACTTTCCACTTTGTGAGATAGTTATGTTACTGCAAATTCTTACACTTCTTGAGATAAAGTCACAAAGCTCGAGTGCAAGACCCTGTGTAACTAAGAGGGACCTGTTAACCCCTAAATTTGCCGCTTGCAAATTTTGGAGGGTGTTGAAATGTAGTGATGGAAGGTCTTCTGGCTTGTGACTTAGTCAGTGAAGACCACGAATTAGACTTTCTCTTACATGGGTGCAAATTCATGAGATAGACTTCAGTTACGATGAGTTGATTTCCAGTTTATTGGAATGGTCATCAAGTTTGCATGCATAGTGTTGGAGCTTCAGTTCGTTGGAGTCTTCTTCAGTTAGAACTTAGACTACAGGATGAGGTAGCAGTGACAAGTCCAGTTAGAATGAGTTGAGAATTCAGTGTTGATTGGAGAGAGAATGAGTTAAGTTCTCAGTTAACTCGCGATCACAACTAAAGGAAACTCGTGACACTAGTGTGAACTGATACTCGACTAGGCCTCGTTGCATGCATCGAATTCTATCTATAAAGAGAAGGATGAAGGCACAAGATCATAGATCATTCTTTATCGTGGAATGCACATCAATTGGGGATCAATAGTGCGCATAGATTTAGTAGCCTAAGTGCGAAAGGATTTAGGAGCCACAAGTGCACAAGTATTTAGGAGCCAGAGTGTGCAAAGATTGTGGAGCAGGGGATCAGGATTCGTAGAGCAGGTCAAGACTATCTTCAATAGAGATCAATTGTGCAGGGCCGAGCTCAAGAGCAGGGCCGAGAACAATTGTAACAATTGTAGAGTTGAGAATAGTGAGGAGAAGCCTAGTGCTCAAAGAACAATCAGTAAATTACCACTCACAACAAAGAAAACAGGTTTTCCCTTTTGGGTTTCCTAGGTAAAGCAAGCATGTCAATTTTGTGTGCATCTGTTTTTATCTGTGTTGTATTTCTTCCACTGCTTATTGATTGTTAAGAAACTCTGTATCTTGGTGAAAGTAAATTCGGTTTCAGTTTTTAGTTTCCTTGTTTTCAATAATTCATCTATGCAGTGCACAGAGTTTCAAGAAAATTAACATGGTACCAGAGCAAAGTTTCGCATAAAGACTAGCACCAAAATTGTTCAGTTAGTGAAGAGCAGTATTGTCAAGAGCAACATGTCGTTTCAAGGATTAAGGCCTGATCACGGTTTAGAGGGAGCTTCAAATTTCTGCCCATGGAAGGAGCAAATGTCAGTGGTGTTGGAAGATAATGGGGTGCTAGAATTTGCACAGAATCAAATAGTTCCACCTCAAGATGCCCAACAGTTGATCCAGCATAACAAGAATGACACCAAGGCCAAGAGGATCATTCTTGAGGGGGTCAAAGACCATATTATCCCTCATCTCCATGGGAAGAAGACAACATATGAGATGTGGTCAACCATCTTAACTTTGTATCAAGGATCCAGTGATGCCGGGAAGCTAGCCTTGAAGGACAAATTGAGACATATCCAGATGAGCGAAGAAGAGCCCATCATTACGTATCTTTCCAAATTCACCCAGGTTCGAGATGAGCTAGTTGGAGTGGTTGAGACTGTAGTATACAAAGACCTTGTGAGTCTTGCACATAAGTCTTGGGAAAATTCCCAGGATGCAGTTAATGGCAGAGAGAATCTTCCCAACTGGGAAAGGATGTGGGGAGGCTGTGTCCAAGAAGAAATCCGGAGGGGGACGATAATTGGAATTTCAACAAAGACAAAGGATGAGGAGAAGTTTGCCAAGGGAAAGAAGGGCCAAGGAAAGGCCGAGTCCAGTCAGAAGGGTGACATGAAGAAGAAAGATTTGAGCAAGATCAAATGCTTCCATTGCCACTTGTTTGGGCACTATGCCACTAAGTGTCCTAACTAGAAGAAGGGGTCCATTAAGGACCATGTAGCCACATCAACTGAGGTAGATGTGTTTTCTTCTTAGTTCGAGAAAGACTTTCCACCAATAGCTTGCATGGAAAGCTCAGTAGGCAGGGGGGTATGGTACATTGATTTTGGAGCATCCTTCCACATGACTGGAAACAAGGAATATGTTGAAGGAGAAGGACATGAAATTTCACATTGAGCAAGGAGATGATGGCAAGTACTTGATTAGGGGAGTAGGTACTGTCAATTTTGAGAGGGAGTTTGGTAGCTCTCTCCATGTGAGGGATGCCCTCTATGTTCTAGGCCTTAAGAAGAACCTTGTTTATGTTGCTACCCTAGAAGATAAGGGTTATGATGTCATTATTAACAGAGGTAAGGCTTACCTCAAGCACTTAGTTTCTGGATCCATGAAGCAGATTGGTGTGAGGATGAAGAATCTTCATAGGCTGCAGGTTGAGATGAGACGTGCGCAACCTTGAGCAGCGAGGGAGGAAGTGCGCATAACAGAGACGTGGGGGAGACTTGGCGCAGACGCATGGGGCATTTGCATCACGGGGCACTGCAAATCCTTTAGTAGATAGCCATAGGACTAACATAGTGCGCATTTGACCAACATGATGTGTGCAAGGGGTGCACACTTGGCAAGTATGCCAAGTCATCTTTTCAGGGCTGAGACATCAAAGCCAAAGGGATTTTGGAGCTGGTACATTCAGATATATGTGGGCCCTCTCTTCTCCATCACTCATGAGACACATGTACTATGTCACTTTCATAGATGACTATTCTTAGAAAACATGGATCTTCTTTATGAAGAAGGAAGAGGTCTTCTCCAAGTTCTTGGAGTTTAAGGCCTTGGTTGAAAACCAGAGTGGGAAGAAGATCAAAGCATTAAGGAGTGATAATGGCGGGGAATATGTCTCTAATGCTTTCAGGGATGTGTGTGCCAAAGAGGGCATTAAGAGAGAGCTTACATCACCCCACAACCCTTAATAGAATGGGGTGGTTGAGAGGAAGAATCGCAACATAGTTGGAGCAGCCAAGGCCATGTTGCATGACCAGGGGCTACCCATGTTCTGGTGGGTAGAGGCATGCAACATTGCAATATTTCTGCAGAATAAGAGTTCACACAGGGTGCTTGGACGAGTTACACTAGAGGATGCTTTCACATGAAAGAAACCTGATGTTACACTTTGACATTTTTGGCACCAAATTTTATTGCCATGTGTCCAAAGAGAGTAGGAAGAAGTTGGAGTCCACAATTGAAAAGGGAATTTTTGTGGGTTACAGTGAGACATCTCAGGCATATAGGGTGTATATACCATCACTCAAGAAGATAGTTATCAGGAGGGACATGAGGTTTGAGGAGGACAGAGATTTGAGGGAGTCCTTGGAGCGAGAGCAGGGTGGAGTACCTGAGGAGGAGCTACTCGCTCTTAAGCAGGAGCCTCAACCAGTATCACAGATTCAGTCTCAGCTAGATGGCAAGTAGGCCATACAACAAGATGACAAGGAGTCATTGCATCACAAGGAGGAGAGACCAGGACGAGTGGAGGCAACCACTCAGTCAATGACTCCCAGCATACGGAGGAAGAGAGCCAAGTGGGTTGAGAGGTTGATTCAGTGGGCCTAGGAGCGAGTTGAGACTCTTAGCTCTTTCAAGCAGAGCAAGCAACCACAAAGGTACAACAAATATATGACATTGATGACTGAGTTATTGGACACAAAGACTTCTTGTTATGACTAATGAGGAGGCAACCTCTCAATAGGTTTGGTGAAATGCCATGGTGGAGGAATATTCCTCCATCATGAAGAACGATGTCTAGGAAATTGTGCCACAGACATAAGGCAAATTAGTATTAGGCTCACACTGGGTGTACAAGGTGAAGCATGGAACAAATGGGAGTGTGGAGAAGTACAATGTTGGGTCTGTGGCCAAGGGCTTCTTGCAAGTTGAAGCCATTGATTGAGTAGACATTCACTCTAGTGGCATGTTATTCATCCATCAAAACTATTTTGGCACTTGCAACACAAATGGGGTGGAAAATCAACCAGATGGATGTGAAGATATCATTCCTCAACGGAGTGGTTGAGGAGGAGATATATCTGGAGCAACCAGAGGAGTTTGAGGCTTTCATCAAAGACACTCATCTATGTTTGCTGAAGAGATCTCTTTATGGGCTCAAGTAGGCACCGAGAGCATGGTACACTCGTATTGATAACTACCTTTGATGATTAAGCCTCACTAAAAGTGAGGTGGATGCCAACCTGTATTATGTCACAGTTGGAAGGCTTCCACTCATTCTAGTGCTTTATTTTGACAATCTTATTTTGACTGTAGTAGACAACTTGATTTAGGTTCAAGGTAGACATTGTAAGGGAGTTTGAGATGAAGGACATGGGGCTTATGCACTATATCCTTTGGTTGGAGGTTTGGCAGGGTGATGGGAAGATCTTCGTGGGGCAGTGAAGGTACACTACAAAGATCCTCAGGAGGCTTCATATGCAAGGTTACAGGCCCATGACCATGCCTCTAGTCACAAATTGGAGGAAGGTGGACGTTAGCAAAGCAAAGCGAGTAGATGCTACATTATATAGGCAACTTGTTGGGTCGTTTATGTTCTTAGTCAACACACGGGCCTGGCATATGTTTTGAAGTGAACCAATTGAGCTATTTTATGATGGATCCTACCAGAGTTCATTGGGTTGTTGCGAAGCATGTTTTGAGCTATCTCAGAGGCACGATAGATTATGAATTATGGTACAAATAGGTTGATGGAGTGAGGCTTGAGGGCTTCATAGATGCAAATTGGGTATGGAGCTCCACAGATCGGAAGAGTACTTCAGGTTGCGTCTTCAGCATTGGGTCAACAATTGTTTCTCGGTACAACAAGAAACAGAGATCAATTGCATCAGTTTAGCAGAGGCCGAGTACATGGATGCCAGTTTGGCAGCGTGCGAAACTATCTGGATGAGGAAGTTTCTTGTGGGAATTTTCAGGTAGAGGATGGAACCCACTATGATCCACTGTGAAAATAAGGGTTGCATTAAGCTCTTTAAGAATTCAGTGTTTCTTGATTGCTCCAAGCATATCGAGATCAGGTATCATCATCTCAGGGATTGTTTGCAGAAAGGGATAGTGAAGCTACTGTACATTCCAACAGATGAGCAGGTTGCAAATATGTTGATGAAGGCCTTAGTTAAAGGCAAGTTCGTGTTTTTCAAAGATAAATTGGGAGTTATACAAAATCCTTCCTTGCTAAGCGGGAGTGTTGAAAATGTAGTGATGGAAGGTCTTTTGGCTTGTGCCTTAGCCAGTGAAGACCACGAATTAGTCTTTCCCTTAATGAGTGCGAATTCATGAGATAGACTTCAGTTATGATGGTTTGATTTCCATTTTACTGGAATGGTCATCAAGTTTGCATGCATAGTGTTAGAGTTTTAGTTCATTGGAGTCTTCTTCACGTAGATTGTCACTATAGGATGAAGTGGCAGTGACAAGTTCAATTAGAAGGAGTTAAGAATTCAATGTTGATTAGAGAGAGAACGACTTAAGACTCCAGTGTTGATTGCAGAGAGAACACGCTATGACTTTAGTGTTGATTGGAGAGAGAACGAGTTAAGACTTCAGTGTTGATTGGAGAGAGAACAAGTTAAGATTTCAGTGTTGATTCGAGAGAGAACGAGTTAAGTTCTCAGTTAACTCGCAATTACAACTAAAGGAAACTCATGACACTAGTGTGAACTGATACTCCACTAGGCTTCCTTGAATGCATCGAATTCTATCTATAAAGTGAAGGATGAAGGCACAAGATCATAGATCATTCTTTATTGTGGAATGCGCTTAAGTTGAGGATCAATAGTGCGAATAGATTTAGGAGCCTAAGTACGCAAGGATTTAGGAGCCAGAATGCGCAATGATTGTGGAGCAGGGGATCAAGATTCATAGAGTAGGTCGAGACTATCTTAAGTAGAGATCAATTGTGCAGGGCCAAGACCAATTGTAGAGTTGAGAATAGTAAGGAGAAGGCTAGCACTTTCTCAGAGATAGATAGCCAGTTGCAGTAGCAACGTGAATTGTAATAGATCCATTTGATCAAAGAACAATCAATAAAATACCACAACAAAGAAAGCAAGTTTTCCCTTTTGGGTTTCTTGGTTAAAACAAGCATGTCAATTTTGTGTGCATGTGTTTTTATCTCTGGTATTTTTCTTTCGCTACTTATTGATTGTTAAGAAACTCTGTATCTTGGTGAAAGTAAATTTGGTTTCAGTTTTCATTTGCCATGTTTTCCTTAATTCATCTAAGTAGTTTACAAAGTTTCAAGAAAATTAATAGGGGGTCAGGGACCAACACATTTCATTAGGTTGGAGGTTCAAAGACATATAGATATAGGCTGGGATTTGGTTCCCAGGGAGAATATTTTAAGGGGTTAATTCAGTGATTATTCGGACACAATTTTACGTAGATTGGAGATAGTTGCTATTTCTAGCAGGTTCTTTACTTTGTAGGAGGCAATGTTAGATTTTGTTACCATGTATGATTTATTTTCTCTACAATTCTTTTATACTAAGAAAAGTATTTATACTCAAATAAATACTGAAATTGCTGGACATAAACATGTTGATTTCTGGTAGCATCGGATGTACTCTTAGCCTCAAAATTTGCAGGGAGGCTAGGACACATCTATTCCACAATACCCATAAATCGTTTTGGGAAATACCTAGCGATGGTTTTATTGAAATAATTAATTATTTTTAATGGGTGCCTAAGTCTAAACTTAGGAAATTAAAATAATTAACGGGTATTAATCAAATTGAGGGTGAAACTTCTAGAAGAAGACGGAGATTGAGTCCAAATGATCTGAGCCATTGATTAGAATCTAATCTGGGTCGTTGATTACTCATCTGGAGGATTATAAGAAGGACTTCGATGGGCATTTGGAAGACACATTGGAGAGAGATCAAGAGATCAAATTTCTCAGAGAGGGTAGCGCAGCAGTTGCTAGAGAGAAGATTGAAGTGATTTCTTGCAGTGAGGGGCATGGATAGTTCCGGTTGGAGTGTTTTCCTGATTCGAAAATACATCGCAGAGGAGGCAGAGAGAGATCTAGAAGAGGCAGCGCAGAGGCCATGCTGGGCAGCGTAAGGCGAAGCAGAGGCAGTGCAGAGCTTCAGAGGGAGTTCGAATTCCAGTGAAGAGAGACGAGTTTCAGTGGAGGATGCCGGGGTGTGAGACCGGAAGGCCTGAAGTTCAAATCTCTAGATAGCAGGAGATCTAGGAAGAGGTGACGCAGATCCCGAGAGGGGCTGACGCAAAATTATGTAGGCTGACACAGTAGCTGCGCAGAGCCAATGTGGGGCTAGCAATCTAGGGCCTAGATCAGTCGTGGATCACCAGTGATAGTGTGAGGTATATGTTATGAGTAAATAATTCATAATATAATAATAAATTAATAATTAATTAATTAAATTAGGAATTAATATTAATTATGTAAGTAAAAGGTCAAAAGGCATGACCAATCAACCCTCATGACTAGTCAATGCCTATTTAGGCACACAGTTCGAGGGAATGTAAACCACCATTTATATTATTATATCAATACAATTACTTAACTACTCTAGAACACAGTCTACAAACAAACATTCCAGTTGCATTATGATTTTATTCACCAGTGGTATTGGAGCGAACGATCTTCTCGCTTGGCAATCACCGATCTTTATCTCCACTGTGTCATCCGTCATCTCCCCCATTCTGCTACCTCGGATGCATCATCCTTCTCACCATCGTCATCCTTCATTTCGGCCATCATCCTTCATTTCCGCCGTCGTGCCCGTTGCCTCAGCTTCCGTTTTGTTTCCCCGCTGTTCGTACCTATGCCGCTCGGCCCTATCACCATTTTGTCGTTAAACCGTGCCATATTCGTTGTTGTGCCTGCTGCCCCGACTCTGGTTGTGCTTGCTGCACTGTGTCCCTGTCTGGTAGTTCTGTTTGCACCTTCGCTGTGTCACCCGCTGCCCGTTGACTGTCAGACAACCCGCAATTTCAGCGAACCCCATTTGTCATGTCCCTCCTTCCCATCGTATATACATTGTCATCGTTTTAATGTAAGTCAATCAAATTAAATTGATTAATTTAAATTAATTGAATAAATTAATTAATTTAATAAAATTGAATAAATTAATTAATTTAAATTAAATTGATATATAAAAATTATATAAAATAATATTAATAATTTAATTAATTAAAATTATTAAAATTAAAAAAAATAGGGTCTACAAGGAAAAACAGGAACAAAATGGCAAATAGTAATAATGACGATAATTTGAAGAAATTCCAAGAAGATCTCGATAGAGTGCGCAAATGCCTTGACGAGGTCGAAAGAAAGCAAGACAATTTCGAGGTTCGTCAAAACGAAATGGCAGGGGATATCATAGTGATAAAGAACATGATGAGCCAGTTTATGGGAGGAGCCAACCCACCTTTTAATCCCTTAGAGATCCAAAGTCCAAAAACTCTAGAAGGCGAAATTTTTTCAAATCATGAAATTCCATCGATGCATGAAAAGCTGCGAATACTGCATATATAGTTTGAATGGAGTCAATACCATACAAAGTTCTCCGACAAGGATTACCTCAAAATTAAAAGAGAATTACCAAAATACGATGGTAAGGACCACAAAGGTGCCATTGTATGGGTAAATAAGATGGACACCATTTTCGAAGCAAATACACCAATAGGTGAACAAGAAAGGTCATGACCGCATCCAACTACCTAGAAGTAGAAGCATATGATTGGTTCCTATGGTGGTCTAACAAATGTGCAATTTGCTTGTTCAATTGGCCAAATTTTAAAAACACCTTGTTAAAAGGATTTCTTGACGAAGAAGAGGATGATGTTTATGAAAGATTCGTTCACCTCAAACAGAAAGGATTTGTAAGTGAATACACGCATGCATGTGAAGTGTTAGCGATAAGGCAAAGGGGATTCTCAGATGAAGAGCTATTAAAAATGTATCATTGTGGCCTTAAGGATTACATTCGGGAAGAATTAAAATTATATACACCCCAAACAATTGAAGATGCCAAACACGCAGCCATAATTATTGAGAGAAAATATAAGCTTAGAATGTCATCATTCAGAGAAGACGAAGACCAACAACAACACTCGGGAAGAAAAGAAAGTAACAAATGTAGGTATTGTGGAGACAAATGGACATTAGGACACAGATGCTTTAACAAGAAACTGTATACTTATGAAGTCGAGAAGGAATCAAACACTTCAAGTAACGATCTAGGAAAAAAAATAAAAAGGAAAAGTAGTTGTTGCAAATGTGGAGAAAATTGGACGCCATGCCATAAATGTGAAGACGCATCCCTGCACTACTATAAAATAGTAGATGGGAAGCAAATTGAGATACAAGAACATGATGAAGAAATCGTTGTCACACATAGTGGAGATTCAGATTCTGAGGAACCATCATTAGCTATAATTTCATGTGATTGGAAAAAGCTTGATGAAAATAGTAACTCTTTCACAGATCAAGAACAACAAGCAACTACAAAATGTGTTCCACCACATCTTCGAAAGAAGAGCCAATTCCCAAAAAAGAACATGAAACTTACTACTCCATCAATAAACATGAGAAGTAATCTATGTCCTAAAACCCTAAGGCTCAAAGGACTCATAAAAAACAGAAATGTCAATATACTTGTATTTTCTGGTAGTACTCAAAATTGTATATACATTGATCTTGCTAAACAACTTGGTCTTTGTATATGCCCAATTGTTAAAATTGGCAACTAGGGCCAAACTCCATGTGGGTCATCTTATTAATGGAAGCTGATATTTTTCTTGGATCCCTCTCATCGAGAGGTGTAGGATTGATCTAAAGATCATCTGATTCTGATAAGTATTCATGGAGATATGAATTTATTTGTGTTATGGGATAATTCGTCAAGGTCGGCCAACAACCAAATAACCCCCTCTTGTGCCCTACGTTTTAGTATAAATAGAAGAGGACTTTAAGTCATTTGATACACCACTCACTCTTGTGATCTCTCTTTATCCTTTTTTTGGGTTTGATGAAGATGAGATCTAGAGGGGGTGCCCTAGGATATACGCTGGCCTAATGATGCCCTAATTAGCAGTAAAAGGAAGAAGCCTCATGATGCCCTAATGCCCTAAGGAAGATCAAATCACAGCCATGGAAGGAGATACTCTATAACGTTGTCAAGAAGGTGAAGGATGATTCCATTACGCTTCAAGGAGAGGCCTATATGCTAAGCAACCTAACGTTTTCCTGAAGGGGTCATATTCGCAGAGAAAGAAGACTCCTAGGCCGCAGTCAATGATGGTTTCATAGGCACCAAAAGGAGGCATGTATTCGCTGTAAAGAGAAAGGCTTGACAAGCTTTAACCGCAGTGTAATCAAGTGTCACAATTTGGTGCCCTAGACGCAGTCAAGGGGGAGATGCGCACATAGTCAAGGAAGAGAGTTATATGCTGTCCAAGGAAGGGATTTAATCCGCAGTTTTAACGCAGTCAAGAGGCACTATTACGTAGCCCAATCTAGGAGCCCTAATCCGCAGTTTGATGAGGCTCCTATCTGCCCTAACAACAGTGCAAGAAGGAGGTTCAAGCCGCTGCTAACAAGGTCAAATTGTCCATTAAACTGTTGTCCAAACAGAAGTTTATGATGCGTTTTGGTATGCCCTCATTTGCTGTCAAAGGAAGGCCAGTGTTGCCCTTTGTCATAGTCCTAATGGAGGACATCTTGGCTGTAGCAAATATAGGAGGAAAATCTTAATTGTAGGAGCCCTGATCTATGTATGAAAGGACCCTTAGACACAGCAAGGAAAGTGGATCTAAAACTGCAGCAAGAGTTATTGTATTATAGTAAGATGCTGTAGGTGGTAGCATATATGTTTGGACATGATTTGTTCCTAGGACTATTTACTTGGTTGGTGAATAAAAGTGCTGACAACAAAGTCAAGTATAGCAAACAACATTGTAACAAGATTATGTCTGGGTATGTATAAAGGGTTCACAAGATCTGTTGGAAAAATTTCTTGCTACAGCTAGCTACTTTGCTAGGCTGCAAGCCACAGCAAGCAGCTAAGGTTGTTCCATGATAGAGCTACAGTATTGCCATATGCAGCATGTAGGTGACAACAAGACAGTGGTGCAACTGATGATGAAGTGCAACATAGCAGTCATTGAGTACAGATCAATGATGGTGCAGCATTGAGTGCAGATCAGCGATGAGTACAACATTAGGTGCAAATCCGTGATAAGAGCAACTCAATGATTGGAGCAACATAGTGACAGGAGCAACAACATGAAGTGCATAGCATGGTCATTAGGTCCAGCACTGTGATGATAAGTGGAACATGGTGCAGCACGGTGAGGTGCAGCAAGTGGACGAGATGCAACACTATGATAGGTGAAGAAGTCACCTTGGAGAATCTGTTGAAGAAGCATGTCTTCAATTGATCTCATGTAGATATAGAAAGTCAAAGTGTTGACTTTTGTTGTAAATGCACTATCTCTCTCTCTTTGCTGAACTATTGAAGAACATAGAAGAAGAATTGATCAAGGGTTTCCCCACATTGGGGTTTGTCCTTGGCTAGCACCACATCTTGTGTCCTCTTATCTTGGCTTGCCTTCTGCGATTTATGTTTATGTTCTATCTGCAGTTTACTTTAATCCTGATGTGATTGCTAATCTGGAAAAGATATTGAGCTAACTATGAAAATTGAAATAAATTGCTCTAAGCATAGAACATACCCAAAATTAACACCAATCAGGGACTCGTCCATGTCCATTGCACTGGAAAGAAAATCAAGGAAATAGGAGAATGTCAAAAGGTTTCGATCCAAATACAAGAGCTGAAGCCACAAACAGATCTATTTGCCCTACCACTCAAAGAAATGGATGTAGTTCTAGGTGCAGAATGGTTAATACAACTAGGGTGTTATATTACAAACCTTGAAGAACAATTGATGGAGTTTAATTGGCAAGGACGACATTATAAATTAAATGGTATTAACGCTTCTAGCTCCAAAGAAGGTACAAGTACTCGTGAAGAATGCACCAATCAATGAAAGGATGCCAATCCATCGCAACAACGTTCAACTAGAGAAAACCCTTTTGGTTGTGCTTTGAGGACAAAGCATCTCTAAAGGGGGTGACAATGTTATGAATAAATAATTCATAATATAATAATGAATTAATTAAATTAGGAATTGTTGACACCTAATCATTGGGATTGGGTGAAGACTTGTAAATAATGTAAATAGTAATGGAAAATAAAGAGCCATAGTAGGTGAAGCCCAAGAGTCATTCCCTCATGTATATAACCATGAGTAATCTTAATAAATAAACACAATTTGTTTTGGAGGAGTTACCTCCTTGCTTGACATGGTATCAGAGCCAACTCCATTTTTGGCATTCCAGTCTGCCCCTGTAACTCCTTTCTGCCATTTTTTCTTTGCAATCTATCCTCTGCCCCTCTCTTTTGATAGAAAATCTGTTCTGCCATGCATAATGCTTGCCATCCTCTGTCCCTGTGCGCTCGGTGCCTTGAGTACTAAATAAAGAAGGTGCAGTGATTGAATGTTGAATGGTTTATTTTTGTTGTGCATTGAATGGCCTATCACTGAGACTGCTATAGGAGAACCAATCACAGTGGGAGTCGAGATGCTAACGTTTATTGAAATCGTGATTGTGTTGGCGTGTGGGCCTCTCCTTTGGTTGCTGTGTCTTGCAATTTAATTTTTTTATTGTTTTTGCTTCATACTCCTCACATTCTCCGATCCCTTGACTGTGCTCCCACAACACCCTTGACGCCTTACACACCTAATTTTTAATAATCCGCTCCCAATGCATTTGTGTGAGGCGAAAGGCCCTCGGTTATCATTGCCTGTGTTGTCGCGGTTGGAAAACCCACAAGGAGGATAGATAGATTGATTCATTGTGGGTGTGGGTGCGTGGTGTTCTTGCAAGGTATTTTTGTTTTTGGTCTTTGTCAAGGATTTATCTGCACCAAGCTCTAAATTCTCTGAAAACATCCCTGTGGACATATTCATTAAGTGATTGGGCATCCATATTATTCCTACTCGAGGTTTGATTGTTCAAATCTCCCCACTGCGCTGCCGCTCCCATACGCGACCTCCCACTTGGATTCCAAATGTTGCATACGCTCCTCATTGATTTGCGTGCTCCCGGTATCTCCCACTGCGCAATGGTGTGGCATACCATTCTGCTGACCTCCATATAACTGGCCTCTCCTCCATATCCCAAATGCTGCTCGCAATTGGCTCCCATACATAGTCGGCCCACTCGGCTTCAACACTCCCTCCTCTCTCCCTGTGTTGAATGCTTTAATACCTACACATTCAACCTTTCGCCAAATACACCCTCTCCCCATTAATACCTCCCCATATATTCCCTTTCCCATATAAGCCTCCCCCACATAATACCTCCCCATATATTCCCTTTCCCATATAAGCCTCCCCCACATAATACCTCTGTCCAAAAAAAATAGACATCAGAATAGAAGTGATTTTTTTTCATAGTATATTACCAGCAGAAGTATTTTTTTTATAGTATACATATTTTAAAATGCATTCATTGATATCTATTGTGGGAGTGGTTCTCACCGGGAAGGAGAACTATCCTGAGTGGTCTCGGAAGATCAAACACACTCTCATTTTCAGTGAGTTGTGGAAAGGATTTTGTGTAGGAGAAGGAGATAATGAATCTGCAAAGCCTACCTCAGACAAGGAATTCGCCATTTGGGAAAACAAGAGCAACAAGGCCTACGCCTTGATTGCAACATCTGTAAATGAAGAGTTGAGTCGCTATATTTCACCATTTTCAAATGCTTTTGAAGCACCACAGAAGTTGAAAGAATTCTATGACTCACACTTTGCGCTTGAAGTTGTCCAATTGATGATTAAATTGTTCAGTCTTGAATTACAAAATGATGATCCTCTTGCTCTTGCATCAGAAGTAAAATCTATTATGCATGATATCAAAGTCACTAATGTTGAACTAGACATTCCTCTGATAGCTTTTGTCAAGGCACTTTATCCCACTTGTTCAAATTATCTTGAGTCATTGCAAACAAATGGAAACCTCAAAGAAATTACCTTTGACTCCCTTGTAAATAAATTTGCTGAGAGAGAGAAAGCTTTTGGGAAGAAGACGACTCCTCAGTTTTTTGAAGAAGTTGTATGTCTTGCACATAGAGAGAAGAATCATGCTCAAGATTCTTCCAGAGGAAGAGTTAGTTGAAGAGGAAGAAGAAGAAGAAATTTCAAAGGCATGGGGGCAGACACTCTCAAGGAGAAAAGTCTGATCTTCATTGCATACATTGCAATAGAGATGGATCACATGATGCATCCACACGCAAGTTATCTTGGGACAGAATTGAGTAGGAAAGAAATCAACCCAAAGGTAAAACCAATGACAAAAGAGAAAGGTAAAGCACCTGAATCGCTCACTATGTTGTGGCACCTTGTAATATTGGAGTAAATGAAGACTTGTTTAATGCTTCACTTGCTTCTTGGAAAAATGATTGGTTGCTTGATTCAGGAGCAACTTGCCACATGACTTTTAGAAAAGATTTTTTTGAAGAATTTATTGACAGTGTTTATGGAGTAGTATACTTTGTAGACAAATCAAAACTCAAGTCATCAGGGCTTGGCACAATCAGGCTCAAATTGCCTAGTCTTCCAGACTTTCTTCTACATGATGTTTTATCTCTCCCACAACTGAGGAAAAACTTGGTGTCCTTGGTCCACATCCACCAGCAACGACACTCCATTCATATGTTCGATGGCAAGTTTGAGGTGAGAAAAGCATCAGATCACTCACTTGTCATGACGGGGATAGAAGAAGAAAAACTTCTCAAGCTACAAGGTACCTTTGCTCGTGCACAAAATGATGAAGGTACATTTCCATCAAGTCTATTATGGCATGCTAGATTTGGACACTTGAACTATGACAACCTTCGCTTGTTGAAGAAAAATGGTGTTACTGGTTTGCCTACAATTCCTAGGAAACTTAAGCAATGTGATGCTTGCATTCTAGGAAAGCATAGCAAACAATCTTTTTATGATTCACATTCCAAAGCACATAGAAAACTTGAACTCATTCATTCAGATTTATGCGATCCAATGCCTGTTCATTCTGCAAATGGAAATAAATATATGATGACATTTATTGATGACTACACGAGAATGTGTTGGGTTTATTTATTAAAGAACAAATCTGATACTTTTCAAACATTCAAGAACTTTCATACATGAATTGAAAATGATGCACAATCCCATATTGGCTCTATTCGCACTGATAATGGAAAAGAATACACTAAAAATGAATTTGAAAACTATTTTCACCAACATGGGATCAAACATCAGACAACTGGGCCTTATAATCCCCAACAGAACGGAGTAGCTGAAAGAATGAATAGGACAATCTTAAATATGGTACGTTCCATGATGTTTTTCAAGAATGTAAAATTGGTGTTTTGGGCTGATGTAGTTCTATGTGCTTGTTGGCTTAAGGGGGCCTGACCCAGGTTCAGAGTTGTTCACGCCAACCAACAAAACCTTAACTGCTGGCCCTTTTGGCAACAACCTGCAGTCTCACCCGAAGCAATATTGGGGGATGCTAGAACCAGGTTCTGCATCCAAGGACATGTGATAAGTGGTTCTTAAGCTCCCATAGCTCAAATCTGCCTTTGCGCAGATCGGTAGTCTGCTATGACTCGCCACTGCAACTCTAAGAAACCGGCTTCTAGACCTTCACGAAGGTCTACGATCAGTGTTTTCGGACCCTAAATGGGCAAATTATCCACTTCCGCGCATTAATTAATAACCCTAAAGTCTGACTTCGCGTAGATCTATCTAATTCATCAGAAATGGTAACATAACTAACCCTTATTTTCACAGAAATAGATAATTACTTAAGTCATGCATAAATAAGATAGATTCAGTGGTTTCACGCAACATTCATTCATTATTCCATAGAAAACACATCATAAAGCGACAAATCATAACATAAACAAAATCAACAGTAATGCTCAGATTGTAAGATAATTCTTCAAAATCAGTCTTTATTGATCTTCGACATTCATATTATAGACTCTTTCACCTTGCGCACTCAGCTGCAGGGGTCTGCGCACTCAACTGCGAACTTATCAAGGCCTCCTACGTACTCAGTTGCAGGAGCCTTCACCTTTCGCTTAAGTACAAGAAGCAAAGCCTTCTTGCCTTAGCACTTGCCCAAACAGTCTCTATCTTGACTTAGCCTACTTACTTCTCTCTTCTAGACTCGCTATGACTCAAATATATAGCATTCTCAATATAATACCATGGTTCGCGGACCATGGGTGAGTCTCAAAACCGACCTATTTACTTATCCAAACAAGGGGCTAAGACCCTTTTGACTCCTATCTACATGCGCTCTCCGCATCCACATCTCGTGGAGACTTTACATCTTTTACAAAAACTTATACAAAACTTGGGTTAACTAACCCCAAAACTGACACTAGAGACCCTATCCCAACAATGTTGTATATGTAAAGAATAGATGTCCATATAATGCTATTAGAAACAAGACTCCTTATGAAATGTGGTATGGCCACATTCCTTCGGTAAAGCATCTCAGGGTCTTTGGTTCCACTTGTTATGCCTTAACACCAAAAGGTACATAGAAAAAAACTTGGTGCAAGGAGTCGTAAGTGTATCTTCTTGGGGTGTTCAAATACCTCTAAAGCACACTGTCTCTATGATGAAGTCAATAAAAAGTTTGTTGTATCTAGAGATGTAATCTTTCTTGAATCTTCTAAAGCTGACAATGTTGTTGAGCGACAACCTGATCGCTTGGATAGATTTGGACATGCAAAATCATTTCAAGAATTTGATAATCAAATTCCACATCTTGAAGGGGGGATTCCTATATTGGATCAATTTGTGGAATCTTCTTTTGAAGCACTCTCTCCCCCACATGAAACACCAACCATTGATGATACTTTGAGTGATGTGATTGACAGAATTGGGAGACTTAATCTTGATTTAGTGCCAACTCAATCAACTGAGCAGCTTAGACCATCTCAGAAAGGTACCCAAAGTGGTTGACAAAGACACTTGAAAGTGTTCATCCTGATGATGTTGGAAAGATAGGAACAAGAAATTCAACCAGGCAAAATGGAGATGATGTAGATGATTCTGATTCACCTGTTGATATGGATGTTTCTTATGATCGTGAACTGAATTTGTCTATAGATTTTGAACCAACTTCCTTCAAAGAAGTCGCTTCTCATGATGAATGGAAAGAAGTGATGCAAAAGGAGTATGATGCTTTGATAAAGAATGGCACTTGGAAGCTCGTTGATCCACCATTGGGAACTAAACCAATTGGTTGCAAGTGGGTCTACAAGAACAAGTATAAAGCTGATGGCTCACTTGACAAGCACAAAGCCAGGCTTGTGGAAAAAGGTTTTGCACAGAAGTAAGGGGTTGATTATGAGGAAACTTTTGCCCCCACAGCAAAATGGGCTACCATCCGGACACTCTTTGCCCTAGCAGCTCAGAACGATTGGAAAGTCCATCAAATGGATGTAAAATCTGCTTTCTTGAATGGAGATCTGAAAGAGAATGTTTTTATGTCCCAGCCTGAAGGATTTGCTGTGAAGGGACATGAACATAAAGTATGCAAATTTGTGAAATCCTTGTATGGCCTCAAGCAAGCACTGCGAGCCTGGTATGAAAAGTTAACTGAGCATCTTCTGAAACTCAACTTCAAACATTATGATCTTGATGATGCAACTTTGTTTGTCAAGAAAGTTGGCAAAACAATTGTATATCTTGTTGTATATGTAGATGATCTTTTGATGACAGGGAACAATGAGAGCTACATTGCATCCATAAAGAAGGAACCGAGGAAAGGTTTTGAAATGACTGACTTGGGCTATGTTCACTACTATCTTGGTATTGAAGTAACTCAACATCTGAAGTCTATATTCCTCTCTCAAAAGAAGTACATTGGAGATCTGTTGAACAGGTTTGGCATGGCTGAGTGCAATCCTTTGACTACTCCAATGGAACAAAACTTAAAGCTCACATCCATTGAAGGAAAAGAATTTGAGAATGCAACAAAGTATGAACAACTTGTAGGAAGTCTCAACTACCTGACTACTAAACTACTAGACCAGACATTTTGTTTGCTGTTGGAATCCTCTCTAGGTTTATGCAAAAGCCTTGTGAGGGACATTGGTCTGCTGCAAAAAGAGTTCTAAAGTACTTGAAGGGAACCCAAGAATTTGGACTCAAGTATACATAGGTGGGCGACTTCAGCTTGATTGGATACTCTGATTTAGACTTCGATGGAGACACAAAAACTGGGGTATCTACTTCAGGTTATGTTATGAGTCTTGGATCAAGAGCTGTCTCCTTGGGATCACGCAAACAATCAGGTCAAGCAAATTCCACAACAAAAGTAGAATATGTGGCAGCAGTTGAGGCAACAAAAGAAATTGTGTGGCTCAGGAAAATTCTGGAAGATTTGCAGGTAAAACAAGTACATTCAACTCCACTCATGATTGATAACACCTCTGCAATAAATTTGGCCAAGAACCCAAAGTTCCATGATCGAACGAAGCACATCAATACAAAATACCATCTTATTCGACATCATGTTGAGGCCAAGACAACCCATCTACACCATTGTTCCACTAATGACTAGATTGCAGATATCTTCACCAAAGCGCTTGGAAGAGAAAAGTTTGAAAGATTCAGAATGATGCTTGGATTGACTAACATCCTTTCAGATTAAGAGGGGGAATGTTGACACCTAATCATTGGGATTGGGTGAATACTTGTAAATAATGTAAATAGTAAATAATGGAAAATAAAGAGCCACAGGAGATGAAACCCAAGAGTCAATTCCTCATGTATATAACCATGAGTAATCTTAATAAATAAACACAATTCGTTTTGGAGGAGTTACCTCCTGGCCTGGCATAAATTAATATTAATTATGTAAGTGAAAGGTCAAAAGGCATGACCAATCAACTCTTGTGACTAGTCAATGCCAATTTAGGCACACCGTCCGAGGGAATGTAAACCACCATTTATATTATTATATCAATACAATTACTTACCTACTCTACAACACAAAATCTACAAACAAACATTCTATTTGCGTAATGATTTTATGCACCAGTATATCTCATTCATCTCTCTATCAGTCATATTCTCTGTATTGGATAGCCAACAAGGCATCCAAAGATTGTATTTAGAAAACTACTGCTTAATAATACAAACCCTCAATTGCTGCACTAGTTTTCTCGCATTGGGTTTTTCCGGGGACATTTGTCCAAAAATAATGGTGTCATGTGTTGTGTATTTCTTTCTTGCTCAGTTTCTTGTTTTTGCATATAATTTTAATTGGTGAAGGCTGCAGTGTATTAGTTTCGATATTTGCTGTAAGATGCAGTAAATAATTTGTTCAAATAATCAACAAATAGAAGAAACCTAATCAGTTGCTACAATAGAAATTTGGGTCTTCCAAATTTTCACATGGTATCAGAGCTGTGGATGAAGGAAGACAGTGTTGATTTGTGGTAGCATCAGATGTGCTCTAAGCCTCAAATTTTGCAAGGAGGCTTGGGCACATGAATTCCAAAGAACCCAGAAGCCGTTTTGGGAAATTCCACCCAGAGACGATTATATTAAAATAATTAATATTTTTGATGGAGTTCCCAAGTCTAAACTTTGGAAAATTAAAATATTAATGGGTATTAATCTAATTGTTGGTGAATCTTCTAAATAAAGACGAAGATCAAGTCAAAATGATTTGAGCCTTTGATTAGGAGTTAATCTAGGCGATTGGTTGTCCAACAGGAAGATATAAGAAGGGGCTTGAGGGTCATTTGGAAAATACACCGAGAGATCAAGAGATTGAATTACTAAAGTGAGATGTTCTCATGAGGAAATTCTGATCAAAGAGATATTTTGCAGTAGAGGGGCAAGGACAGTGATCCGGAGGAAGATTTCTAGATCCGGAGAGGTAGTAGCAAGAGGTTGAGTTATTCCCAATGCAGGAACTCGCGAGTGCAGGAACGCGAGTGCAGGAACGTGAGAATGCAGGAACTCGCGAGTGCCGGAACGCGCAAGTGCAGGAATGCGAGTGCAGGCAACATGAGTGCTGGGGTTGCTTAGGGAATATCTCTACTAGATTTTCTCGCTGTTTGGATTGCCAGTTGGACATCCATAGATGTACTCAGATTTCACTGTTGCATAATCAAATAAAACCCTCATTGCTGCACCGACTTTCCCAAGTTGGGTTTTTTCGGGGACATTTGTCCAAAAATAACGGTGTCCTATGTGTTTGTATTTTATGTTTCATAATCATATTTAATTTGGTGTAGGCTTCTTCAGTTATTTACTTCAATGTTTCAAGAAGAAATCTGAAATAAGTTTGTAATGTAATTTACGATCTAGGTGAAGTAGATTCAGTTGGTTGCAGTAGGATTCCTGAGATTGTTAGATCTAGGATTTTTCACATGGTATCAAAGCTGTTGATGTGAAACAGGAAGAAAAAATCTAGCACTTAAGCAAGGGCCACCTTGCTGCAGCAAGCAACAGTTTGAATCCCTTGAGGAATTACGCAGTTCTAGTCAGGAGGGCTATATTTTCGTGGGTGTCTCTCTCTGAGTGAGCTGATAGAGAGGTAAGACTGCCGGATCGAGAATTTGCCAAGGCAGAGGTAACCACACAAAGCATCAACGCAGAGCTAGAGGGACACAGTTTTTTGCAAGCTGAGTACTGGGTAGAAAAGCTGTCGGAAGAAGGAAGCAGATTGCATAGTGAGGGAATACTTCCTCAGTGATTTCTTGCTGAGGAAATCAATATTTCTCATTTGTTGAGCAACAGAGGAGAAACAGACTTACTAGTGTAGAGCTATAAAAATGGTCTCTTTCACCTCTAGTTACCTCACATTAATATGTCAATCCGGGAACGTCTTGCTATTTCAAAGAGTGTCTCTGTCTGAGGTTTAGCATTTGTCAGAGTAATTCTCGTAGTATAGCTGTTTAAAACTACAAGAGTAAATGGATGCGTATCTACAACTTAACTACTTCAAAAGGCTAAATCACACAAAGCAATGCATCAGTCAAGGGTTCGGTAGCAATAACCCATCCCTTCCGTAACTGATGAGAACAGATTAGAGGTCTGGGAGCCAAGTAGCAGATGCTAACGCTCACTACAGCCTGAGATTGTCCTTAATAAATAGAAATGAAACGGCAAGTAAAGAAAATAGCAATGAAATAAAACAACGCTAAATCACACAAAGCAATGTATCAGTCAAGGGTTCGGTAGCAATAACCCATCCCTTTCGTAACTGATGGGAACAGATCAGAGGTCTGGGAGCCAGGTAGCAGATGCCGATGCTCACTACAGCCTGAGATTGTCCTTAATAAATAAGAAATGAAATGGCAAGTAAGGAAAACAACAAATCAACAATCTTGAAATGGAACAGCATTCAGAAATGGAACAGCAACTGAAATGGAACAACAATTCAGAAATGGAACAACAATTGAAATGGAACAGCAATTGAAATGGAACAGCGATTCAGAAATAAGCAGTAACCAAGTTCATCAAGCTGTAACTCTATTTAATCACACCAATCCAAACATCAATCCTTCGCTCTTAGAGATGTACACATACTATGAAACAACACTACCTACAGATCCAAGATGGAATAGTGCTAAAAACCATATAAACACAACATGCTTAATCTGACTCGGTTATCGCTCTAAATAAAAACATACGATTGCATCTCAAGACGAAAACAGTAACATTCAAGGATTCAATAATCATGTGAAGTCAGAACCTTCAAGATAAATGCTGTAACACAATCGCATAAAACTCTGTAATGGAATGACAGTATCCTGTAGAGATTAACCGTATTATACCAACACTTAAAAGGATTGATAACATGATGCAGCGTCAATACATGACTTTTGTTTGCAGGAACATTAAATGGGTTAAACACAACAGAGCATGTAACATAAACATTATAAAACACAACAGATTACCAGATCACGTCGATAAACAAACCACACAAAAACCACGCGTAATGGTACAAGAGCAAGTGTCCTCTAGGGCCGGGCCCTTAGCCTCCAGGGGCACACCGCTTAAGATTGATCCAGGCTCAAAGATAAAAGAGTAACCAAGTCTGTATTAATGCATGAAGTAAAATTACAGTAACTCAAGTCTTTAATAGAACATAACGATCATAGTCTTGATCTTTCTTAAAAGAAATTACATAAAGTCCTCCCCCTAGCCAACAACGCTATCCCTTATATAAGGATGATGACGAAGATGTCTAGATGCAGAAATAGATAAAACAACGATCCCTCAGGATCTAAGATCTTGAGGGATTCGCAGAATCGTTAATCCTGAGTCACTTCTTTCCTTTTCTGCGCCGAGCTGGTATCTCCGCTTCCTTTCCTGGGTTGGTCCGTTTTGATCTGGTTTGCGCGCGATCTCCCGTCGAAGGGACAACAGTTAATTCGTCTTTGTCTTTTCCTTTAGGATGGCCACTTTCCGTTTTTCCTTCCTCCTGCACATAGGAATGACAATTATCAACGTTCTCTATTAATTTCACATGTTTCGTTATAATTCCTTATTATTGTCTAAGTTTCTAATGCAAAAAGGCTTATAAGTCCTAATAAAAAGATACTGAAATAACCATCAAAACATACCTTCTTTGATACTCCACACACCCCCCAGCTTACCCTTTTTCATGGCCTCAGGAAAACATTGTAGTTGACATGCAAGGCAGTGAGTGAGTAGGCTGGAGATGGAATCTCGTGTGAGGGCCTACAACCGTGATGCGAAACTAAATAATCAAAGAAATGGCCTGTCTGACCCTCAGGCATCTCATACAGGGCTTGGTATCCGGGTGCAGGATGCCAAATGATTGGACTCCGAAACCTATATCCTAACCAGGATGGCCCTGCCCTCAAAACAATTTCGCCATAGAGGGGAAATCGGTTAGCAGCAAGTTTAAAATTCTCATACTTACATGGTTCTCTGAGCTGGATATTCGGATTAGATATTCGATATCGAAATTTAGCTGCTTCAACGGCAGGGTCTTTAATAGAGGAAAGGTATTCAAGTCCCTGCCGAATGATTCCTTCATGCATGGGTCCTAATGCTTCAATCACTCCTGGAGCCTTCATGAGATTTCTATGTCTCCTCCATAACTGTTATGGGTCTCTAGGCTCAGCTCTTACCCATAGATCTAATCCGTTTTCTTGTCTTTGAAAAGCGTTGTAGGCTTTAAGCCATTTAATTTGATTGACTGCAAATGAGATAAATGCTTGCAATTGAATGTCCCCAACAAAAGGGCCAGGGTTCAGTTCGGTCTCTTGTTCTAGTACAAGGTTATGCAAGTAAAATTCACATAATAACCTCTCACTTTTACCCCATAATGTTTACAACAATTTATGAAATCATCTATAGTGTCAATTTGTATGGGAGCACCTGCTTTAACAACCTTTATTTTTAATTGCAAATACCTTTCCATTAGAAATAGGGCATAGTTCTTGGCAGGGGCTCTACATGCTAGGACGTCATTGTATAGAGAACACAAGGTATCCATTTGTTTAATATCTACATCTAATCTACGGGTTACCTTTGCAACTTTTTCTTGTTCCCTTCGCCATCCTTCGAAAGCTTGGCTTTCAGATAAGTTGACGTTCCTTAGCTACTGCTGTAATTCATATTTTTCTCGGGGGACTGTTTGCTCCCTAAGCTTTTCCACTTCTTGCTGGGCTTCTTTCAAACCTTTGTAAAGGGTTCTCGTTTTCGGATCCTTTTTCCATGCAGCCGTGGAGGCCGGGGGCTTTACCTGAACTTTCTTATTGCGCTGCTTCGAGTTCAGAACCCTTATTACTCCCGAAGGTGGTGCTTTCGTCTGAACTGTCTTATCATCCTTTTCAATTTTAACACGAACACTAGCCCACTGCTGTTCCTTTTCCATTGGAACAGCAGTCTGCTTTTCAGCTTCATTTGGAACAACAGCTTGGCTTTTGTCAAGGTTTTGAGCAGTGGGATAGATTCTGGTCCTTCGCCTCTTGCCCTTAAGGGATTTTACTGGTGTGGTCAGAACTTTTCTTTCTGAAGTCCCTTTTACCCTTTGCTTCGCCTTTAGAACCCTAATCTGCTAGTGAAGCTAGACTATTATGTTCAACAATCTCTGCTGTTCCTTTCGTAATTCCCTTATTTCCATCATTTCTTCAGAAGGAACGGCAGGCTGTTCGCTGCGGTTTGGACTGCGGCTAGCTTCCTGATTTTCTCCCTGGGGTGGTTGTTCCGGGGTAAGAACCTTAATTGGCTCTGTTATTTCTTGGGCTAACTCTTCTTCTGCCCTTATTTACTCCGGACTTTCTTCTGGTGCCTTCTGATTAGGAACGGGCTGTTCCTGCTCAGCGTTTTTTGATATCTTCTCATTATGAACGGGCAAATTTTCTACTTCCGCCTCTTCTGCATGCGATTCCTCGGGTGCATCTTTCTCCTGGGGTTTCTCTACGACATGGAGGTTCGATGGACTCAGGGGTTGGCCATATTCACCCATATTGGCCAATTCATCTTCCCCTAACGGGTCTTGTAATGGGCTACATTCCTGCTGTTCCATTCCTTCCTCCTGCTCGGACTGCTCGGCTTCTCTTCCCTCGTCTCCTTCCTCTTCAGATTACTCATCTTTTTCTTCTTCTCCTTCTGCAGATTGCTCTGCCTCCTCTTCTTCTTCTTCTGTTTCTGCCTTTGCAGAATGCTCTGCTTCCTCGTTGTCTTCTTCTTCTGTTTCTGCCTCTGTGGACTGCTCTGCTTCCTCGTCATCTTCTTCTGCTTTATCGTTGCTTGGGATTTGCTCATCCTCGATTTCTATTATTTGGTTCGTGCCTTCCTGGGGCTTCTCCAGCCCCCCCTCGTAGCCATGTGAGCCGGGCCGATTGTTTGCGTTTTTCTGGTTGTTTGGGTGTGCTGGTGTCATGTTTCCGTTTTTCAGATCTCTTTCGTTTTTCAGGTTGCTTTGTTGTGCAAGTGTCCTGCTTCCGTTTTTCTGAACCTTGGGGTGTGCTAGTAACTTGTTTTCGTTTTTATGGACGCTCAGATGTGGCCACCCCTCCATTGATGATGGTAATTAGTTCTTCCCAGTTGCTCTGCTGCTGGGTGAGACTATAGTTAACTATCAACTGAATTAATCCGTGGTGGCTGACTACTGACTCTATGTGCTGTGCTCTTTTCATACTTCGTGCAACGTCATGAAGTAGTGAATTCAACAATGCAGGTAAATTCACAGAACATTTTTGTTTTAAAATAGCTAGGAGTTTAAGATGTCGTGGTCTTACCACGTCTTTTCGGCCTTCACAGGTGATGTAGCTTTGGATGATTTTTGCTAATTCTGCCCATGGCTCTCCTAGCGTTGCTGGCAGCACCCCTTTTCCTCGAATTGTCAAGCTCTGGCCCTCGTCCTGAAAGATTTCTAAAATCTTCTGCAACCTTTCCTTCTTTACCGTCCATACTGGTCCAGTGGCTGGCAGTCCCGAGACTTCTGCTATTATGTCATCGGTCACTGCTATTCGTCTTCCTCTTACTGTGGAGTAATCTTCCTGCAAATTCTGTAAAAATTCAATCGCTACTGTTTCATTGGACTCCTTCAGGCGGTTGAGATAGGTCAGCCATCCTGCTTTTTTCTGGATTTTTCGCGCTGCAGCCGAAACAGTTAACACTTGCGGTTCTCGGCGAACTGACCTTCCTCCCATAGTTTCACTGCAAATTCTCAAAGGAACGGCAGCTGTTTGTTGAGACGTAGAGAAGTTGATGGCGTATTACTCGTTCAAATTCTAATGCTACAGCGTATGCAGTGGAGATAGCTTTGAACAACAACTCATGCAGAAGAAAACAAAAATAGAAAAAGATAATACCGTTGAGCCATGCTGTGCTCGAGTACACGATTTCTCAAATGGCGGACTGACAAGTGCTCTGGGGAATGATGAGGTTACCCTCCCACCCCGCAATGTGATAGGCTGTCCCAGCCGTCAAATAAAGGAGCAACGCCTGTTCTATCGCAAGGTCTTTATGGAACAACGTATGGGACTATGCCATGCTTACAAAAACAACCTATTACTGAAATCGAGGTAGAAAGTTACATCGCTTTAGTACGTAAGAGACTGCGGTGATTTGATGGAAGTTCGGGGATAAGACATTTGCCATAAATAGAGAGTCTCATGCGGTCACTGTCACTAGTTCTGTAATGATTGGTGATAATATATAGTCATGCGTTATATGGTTGGGTAATATTATATAATTAATTACCACGACATAAGAAACAAGAGGATGCAATCTTCTTACCTATTGGTGTAAAAATGCGACTTCAATACCATTAACAGTGCTCTGCTGCCGACAGGTGTCCATAACCTTGGCAGAGTTGTTTGTTTCACCCCTGGAACCATAGTCCTTTGTGTATGCGAGGAAACGTTGTGTAATGTCAAAATGTAGGCCATTATGCTGGCTTGGTGACCAGTTAGTCATAATGCCATTCACGAGGGAGGAGCGAATAGTGGGCAGGCCGGCTCGTGATGAGACCCCCTGTTCCAAAGGTTGTTTGTTTGATATAACTTTTGGACCATTTCCCAGGTGTGGTGGCCATAGTGGGAATGCCACTTCGCTTCCGTCCTGATGATCATGGTAGGCCAGCTCGTAATGAGACTTCCTATACTGCAATTTGACAATTTAGAAATCATATTTTGCTTCATTTTTTCTTGTTTTTCATAAAGAGCCTTTCTTGTTTATACACAAAGGGTGGTTCAACACTCCTTAAGAGTAGGAATGGTGGAAGAAGTCTTAATATCCCAATAGAAAGATATAGATCCTTTGCTCTTATTGCTAAATGATAATCAGAGAGGATTAAAAAAAGGACCATCATGATACAGATAACCAATCAGAACGGAATTAGTAGAGCAATGGCAGCAAAAGATGATGAATAAGCATGTCTTTCCTTGTGTCCTTTCACCAATTCAGGGCGGTCCCTTATAAAGATAGCGATTTATGATTGACTGATTTCCGTATGCTGTGTTTTTGTTCCCATTACATAAGTTCATAGCCGTATTCAAAAAGACTTGAAAGAACATTAGCAATAAGCATCCTTAATTTACAATAGCAAAAGGAACAAGCTGTTTCACAAGGATAGCAAAATCATATAAGTAGTGTTCCTTTCGAGGAAGGGCACAACAACAGTTCACAAATGCTGTCCGTTTGGAGAAAGGAACAGTAAAATCGAACAAGTGCCGTTCCTTTGAAAAAAGAACAATAGAAATCTAAAAGTGCTGTTCCTTTTGAAAAAGGGACAACAAAAATCAAAAGTGCCGTTCCTTTGGAAAAGGAATAGCAGAAAACAAAAGTGTTGTCCCTTTTGGAAAAAGAACAGCAAAAATCAGAAGTGCTGTTCCTTTTGAAAAAGGAACAACAAAAATCAGAAGTGTTGTTCCTTTTTCACGTGCTGTTCCTTTTGAAAAAGGAACAACAAAAAACACACGTGCTGTTCCTTTTGAAAAAGGAACAGCAAAAACACACAAGTGCTGTTTCTTTTGAAAAAAGAACAGCAGAAACACACAGGTGCTGTCCCTTTTGGAAAAGGAACAACAAAAATCACAAGTGCTGTTCCTTTTGGAAAAGGAACAACAAAAACGCACAAGTGCTGTTCCTTTTGGAAAAGGAATAGCAGAAAGCAAAAGTGCTGCCCCTTTTGGAAAATGAACAGCAAAAACGCACAAGTGCTGTTCCTTTTGGAAAAGGAACAGCAGAAAGCAAAAGTGCTATCCAAAAGGAACAACAGAAAGCAAAAGTGCTGTCCCTTTTTGGAAAAGGAACAACAAAAAATCACAAGTGCTGTTCCTTTTGGAAAAGGAACAACAAAAATCAAAGTGCTGTCCCTTTTAGAAAAGGAACAACAGAAATTACAAGTGCTGTTCCTTTTGGAAAAGGAACAGCAAAAGACAAAGTGCTGTCCATTTTAGAAAAGGAACAACAGAAAACCAAAAGTGCTATTCCTTTTGAAAAAAAGGAACAACAGAAGTAACAAAACCTGTTGCAAAAATATATACAAAAATAATTCGAGAAGCTATGTACAAATTGTATGGAAAAGTAAATTTCTTAGTGAGTTACAGGTGAGGAAGACTTGTCTTCCTCCCCTAAGATCTCCATATCTGAATCTTGGCGTAGTTGTTGGTAGAAGGACTCCCGAGTAAGTGGTTTACGATAGAGATGGACTCGATGGCCATTAGCCTTAAAGGTATATCTAGAACCATCAATAGTAATCAGGGTAAGGGTACCATTGTCATGTACTTTCTGGATTTCATATGGTTCCAGCCAACGAGTCTGAAGTTTCCCGGGGAAGTCCTGAAATCTAGAGTCATATAAAAGAGCCCAGTCTCCTTCGTGGAAGACTTTATTTTTAATGAGAGCATCATGCCATTTAGCTCTCTGCTGCTGTATCCGGGCAGTGTGTTGAAGTGCAGAGAGTCTAATTTCATCCAGTTCATTGATCTGTTGTAGTCGATTAGTCTGTGCCTCAGTTAAGTCTAAACCAACTTCTTGTGCTGTTCGTAATGTCTGGATTTCAAATTCTATAGGAAAAATAGGTTGTTTTCCAAACATTAGCTAGTAAGGTGAGTGACCAGTGGTGCTTCTCCATGTTATTCTATAAGCCCACAGTGTTTCAGGTAGTCTGGCAGCCCAATCGCGTCTATGTGATGCAACTGTTTTTGTTAAAATTGTTTCTATTATCTTATTGCTGCTTTCTACTTGCCCATTTGCCTGTGGGTGATATGGGGTGGTAAATTTTAATGCTGGACATGATAGTTGTTGAGTGTTGCAGCTATTCTGTTCCCAGCAAAACTGTGGCCCTCCATCTGTAATTATCTCTCTAGGGAGGCCATAGCGTACAAATAGATGGAGCAGGAACTGTATAACAGATTCTTCTGTAGCTCTGGGCAAGGCCTCTGCTTCAACCCACTTGTGACGTATTCTGTTGCCACCAAAATGTATGTTTTCTGGTTTGATGGTGGGTTGATTGGTCCCACGAAATCAAGAGCCCAACACTTAAATGGTTCGATGACTAGCTGTGGTTTCAAGGGCATCTCATCCGACTGACTAGGGCGTCCCGCTCTCTGGCAACTGTCACATGCTTGGACAAATTTCTTTGCATCTTTGAAAATTGTGGGCCAATAATACCCTGTGTGTAATACTTTATGTGCAGTTTTGCGGTCAGCGAAATGTCCACCACACGGTTGGTCATGGCAGGCTTTCAATATATAAAAAATTTCGTCCTGTCGAACGCATCTCCTAATTTGCATGTCTGTCCCTGTGTGAAACAAATAGCCCCCAATCCAGGAAAATCTGGTACTTCGCTGAACAATCTGCTTTCGCTCATTAGGGGTTAGATGCTTTGGTAACTTACCTAGTGCTAGGTAATTGGCAACATCAGCATACCAGGGTGTTTGAACAGCAACGACAAAGAGATGCTCATCTGGAAATTGATCTTTAACTGTTGCTGCATCAACTGGTTTTGGCATTCTTGAGAGGAAATCAGCTACCGGGTTTTCTTTCCCGGGTCGATCCTTGATTGTAATATCAAATTCCTGCAATAAAATCAGCCATCTAGTTATTCTGCCATTTGTGATAGGCTTGTTTGCTAAATATTTTATAGCAGAATGATCTGTATACAAGATAACAAGATATCCAGTAATGTAATGTCTGAATTTATTGACAGCATGTATAACAACTACAAATTCTTTTTCAGTGACAGTATAATTTAATTCAGCAGGGGATAGATTTTTGCTAATGTAATAAATTGCATATGGTTTTCTATCCTCCTCTCCAAGGACCGCTCCAATGGCTGTGTCTGAGGCATCAGATGATATCTGGAATGGCAAATCCCAATTCGGTCCTCGAAGGACTGGGGCTGTAGATACGAGCTTCTTCAGATCGTTGAAGGCACGTTCACATTTCTCTGTCCAAAGAAAATCGACGTTACCAGTTAGTGCATACAAGGGTGCAGCAATACGTGAATAATGTTCTATAAACCTTCTGTAGTAACCAGAGAATCCAAGAAAGCTACATACCTCTGTTTGAGTAGTAGGGGTAGGAATAAGCAAAATTATTTGGATTTTGGCTGGGTCTACCTGAATGCCAGTTGCTGAAATATAGTGTCCTAAAATAAGTCCTTCTGTCATCATCATGTAACATTTTTCATGGCTTAAACAAAGCCTGGTAGCTATGCAACGTTGTAGGACTTTTTCTAGTGTGTCCAATACTGGATCAAACTCCTCTCCGTATGGAGTAAAATCGTCCATATATACTTCCTGTCCTTCATTTATTAGATTTGCAAAAATGCTAAGGATAGCCCTTTGGAATGTGGCAGGGGCATTACATAAGCCAAAAGGTAAAACTCGGTAGGTGAATGTTCCCTAAGGACAAGTAAAAGTAGTTTTGTCCTGATCTTCAGGGGCAATCTGTATTTGGTTATACCCACTGAAGCCATCGAGGAAAGAAAAGAATCTCTTCCCCGCCAAAGTGTCCAATACTTGGTCGATGAATGGGAGAGGAAAGTGATCTTTTTGCGTTGCTTTATTTAGCTCCCTGTAGTCCACGCAGATTCTCCACTTCCCATTCTTTTTTGGTACCACCACAAGCGGGGAGACCCATTTACTATCAGAGATAGGGTAGATGAAGTTAACATCTAAAAGTTTTTAAAGCTCAACTTTTACTATTTCTTTTAGATGAGGATTTAGTCTTCTCTGAGGCTGCCAACAAGTCTTGCATCATTTTCTATGTAAATGTGGTGTGTACATAATTGGGGGTCAATTCCTTTCATATCAGGGTAATCCCATGCAAATGCTTTTTTATATTTCCTTAAGATATGGATGAGCTTTGTTTCTTGTTCAAGTGAGAGGTCGACGTTAATGTTTAAGGTTTTTCCAGGTTCAATTTCCACAATTTTACTATGTGCAACCGAAGTGACAGGGATTGTGTGATCATGTGTATCTTTCAGAGGGTCCTCTTCTACTTCGTTATCAAATGCTGCTTTTATCATATGACACTGGGTACAAGATGTGAGTTTAGTTTGACTAATGAAATTACTGATGGCATCATCTTCTGTTTGGTCTTTGAACTCAAGTGCTTCTTGTATAGTTAATGGAGATATAATGTTATCAGTAAGATATGATACATGGTGCCTATTAGTTTTAACTATTGCGATGCTTGGCTGCACTGGGGGATATAGTACTAAATTCTTGATATCCGTCCCCTTGGTTATGATCATATTCCCTTGCTGACAGCCGATATAGGCATCAGTGGTAGCGAGCCAAGGTCTTCCTAAGATCAATGGATGTCCATCAAGTCGGGTTTTAGGATTTATTATCAGAAAATCGGTTGGGTATTCCCAGGAGTCAACCGAGACCATGACATCATGTAGTATGCCTTCTGGTCTAACCACAGATCGATTAGCCAATTCTAACAAAGTGGCGGTTGGTTCTGCAGATGTAATGCCTAGCTTTTGGCAAGTAGCGGTTGTCAATATATTGGTTGCAGCTCCAAGATCAACTAAGGCATTGGGCAAGGTTTGACCATAAATTTGAACAGTCACTATTGGGTTTCCTGGGTCTTCATACTTAATGGGTGTTTCCTTTCCTGATAATAGGTCAGATAAAGTGCCGACTACTTGAACTCTTGGATTATTTATTATATTCCTCCTTGGTCTTTTTATGCACAATTCTTTAATAGTTTTTGCGTATATCGGGATGTCCTGAATGGCTTGGAGGAATGGGATTTTTATGTACAAATTTTGTAATTTTCCCAGAATGTCAAAGTTAGGTTGTTGTATAGGTCGAGGTATGACTAATCGTTCTGGGAACGGGGGAGAGGATGTGGTTGCTTGATTATGAGTTTGTTGTCTATTCACATCCTCCTCTTGTGACAAATGTTCTCTAGGTAACTGATCTTCAATCTGAACTGTTTTATTTCCCTCTGTTTGAATAATACGCCCAGATCTTAGCTGAAGATCATTGCACTCCCTCAGATCGGGTCCTTCTGGTGTTTCTAAAATTTGGAGAGCTTGGACCGGTCTGTTATTTGGATTGGGATTGGGCTGGGCTAGGAGTTGAGGTCTCAGATTAGATTGAGGATTTTGCTGTAAAGCTGGCAGTGTAGGTTGAGGGAGAGGAATATTTCCTACTGGCTGCTGTGTTGGTCTCTGCCAGTTAGACTGCTAGGCTGAGCTTTGTGAAGTGGGGGGAGTCCATTGTGGTGGGTATGGGTTGCTTTGCCAGTATGGTGGGGGATAAGGAGGATTCGACCAACCAAATTGGCTTGTCTGGTTTAGCCACGGATTCGCAGAAGGATATGACTGTGATGACCAGTTTGGAAATGGGGGCTGAAACTGACTTTGCCATGTATTGTACTGTTGAGTATTATACTGCGGATACTGAAAAGGAGAAGCTTGTTCTGAAAACATACCAGTTTGTCGCGGCTGCCACTGACGGTGCTGGTTGAGTAAATATACTGCTTCTGGTTCTTCTTCTGCCTCCTTATATACCGCTTTCAGTCCAGGTAATGAGGGACAACTTTCTGTAGAGTGATCCCTTGTACAGATGGCGCATGTTTGGACTGTATCTAGTGGACACTCCTTATGGCTATGCTTCTTCCTGCATCTGGGGCAGAAGATTGCCAAATTCTGTTCTGCCTCCATTTGCTTTTGCTTGGCCTGCAAAACGTTCAATTGTGTAGTCAGTGTTCCTAGTATATCAGTTTTAAAATTTTCAAATAAATATCCAATTTCCACACGCGTTACTCTTTTTGATGGGATTTTGTTTTCTCTTACAAACCGATCATGTTCTGCTGGTTTGATTCGTGTACTGCCTCTCGAACTCCTGATGCATAAATCATGTCAGCAAAACTTTCCTGATAAATATCCCCTTTCCCCATAATGTTTAATGTTTCGATCCATTGCTCTTTCATGCCCCTTATTAATGCTGTTTTCAACACGTTATCAGGTAAAGGCAGTGATGCATAGGGAGATCTTTGTAGATTATATTGGAAACGTTCCACATACTCTTCTAATGTTTCGTTTGATCTAGCTATCATCTGGAATATTTCATCTTTTAGTTCTCTAGACCTGCAATAGTCTTGATATTGTTTTAGAAAGGATTCTTTCATTTGTTCCAAGTTATTTATAACCCCACCACCTAATCCCATAAACCATCTTAAAGCAGCCCCTTTCAGAGTAGAGGGGAACAATTTTAGTTTCTGGGGGTCAGTGGTGTAATCATATCCCCTGCACAGTACATCGAATTCAAATAAAAATGCATCTAGGTCCTCCGATGTAAGCCCGTGAAATGTAGGGATATGTTGAAGGGGGATTGCTTTCATAGGGGCATTTGCTGTGGAATCCACTATGGGGTATTGTAATGTAGAGGTTTGGGTGTTTGGCAGATTTTGAGCCATTGGGTCAAATATGTGTCAATAACCTTCCGGAATATCTAAGAGGGTATTCCTAGGTTGAGAGGGAATGTCTTTGACAGGAACAGTTTTAATAGCACTTCCTCTATCTGGGATTTTTGTCTGAGGGGATTGGGTCCCTTCAATAATAATTTTTGCCGCACTCCCTTTGTCTGGGCTATTCAATGGCTGAGTTATCCTGAGAGGAGATCTCAACTCCTCAGTCTCCCCTGTTTCCCCTTCACCTTCACAAAGATTACTGAAATTCCCTTCCTGCAATAATTCTGGAATAGAATTTTCAATTTCTTGAAAGTCCTGTTCGTCAGTTTGACTATGGACCTCAGCAAAGGCTACAGATGGTGAACCTGTGGCCTGAAGGGAGCTAGTAGGCTGTTTGGAAATAACTTTCCTGGGTCCTACTGAAGGCTGAGATTCGGCTTTCTTATAGATTTCGTCTATGAAGGTTGATCGACCAAGGGTCACCGGCCCCTTAGCTTTTTCTGGCTTTGGCAAAGGTTTGGAATTTTTCTCCGGCTTTTTCTTCTTAGTCATGCACTCAATCTAACTACTAAATCCTTCTTAAGCAGATAGCAGCAAATCTGCAGGAAAGCGGGCAAAGCAGCAAATCAAAACCCAATTCTTCCCTAGCAGGCTCGTACACTACCCTGAAAAAAAGAACAAATGGCTACACTCTTTCCCCTGCAACGACGCCAAAATGTAGAGCTATAAAAAGGGTCTCTTTCACCTCTAGTTACCTCACATTAATATGTCAATCCGGGAACGTCTTGCTATTTCAAAGAGTGTCTCTGTCTGAGGCTTAGCATTTGTCAGAGTAATGCTCGTAGTATAGCTGTTTAAAACTACAAGAGTAAATGGATGCATATCTACAACTTAACTACTTCAAAAGGCTAAATCACACAAAGCAATGCATCAGTCAAGGGTTCGGAGCAATAACCCATCCCTTCCGTAACTGATGAGAACAGATCAGAGGTCTGGGAGTGAGGTAGCAAGATGCTAACGCTCACTACAGCCTGAGATTGTCCTTAATAAATAGAAATGAAACGACAAGTAAAGAAAATAGCAATGAAATAAAACAGCGCTAAATCACACAAAGCAATGCATCAGTGAAGGTTTCGGTAGCAATAACCCATCCCTTTCGTAACTGATGGGAACAGATCAGAGGTCTGGGAGCCAGGTAGCAGATGCCGATGTTCACTACAGCCTGAGATTGTCCTTAATAAATAAGAAATGAAATGGCAAGTAAGGAAAACAACAAATCAACAATCTTGAAATGGAACATCAATTGAAATGGAACAACATTCAGAAATGGAACAGCATCTGAAATGGAACAACAATTCAGAAATGGAACAACAATTGAAATGGAACAGCAATTCAGAAATAAGCAGTAACCAAGTTCATCACGCTGTAACTCTATTTAATCACACCAATCCAAACATCAATCCTTCGCTCTTAGAGATGTACACATACTATGAAACAACACTACCTACAGATCCAAGATGGAACATCTAAAAACCATATAAACACAACGTGCTTAATCTGACTCTGTTATCGCTCTAAATAAAAACATACGATTGCATCTCAAGACGAAAACAGTAACATTCAAGGATTCAATAATCATGTGAAGTCAGAACCTTCAAGATAAATGCTGTAACACAATCGCATAAAACTCTATAATGGAATGACAGTATCCTGTAGAGATTAACCGTATTATACCAACACTTAAAGGATTGATAACATGATGCAGCGTCAATACAAGACTTTTGTTTGCAGGAACATTAAATGGGTTAAACACAACAGAGCATGTAACATAAACGTTATAAAACACAACAGATTACCAGATCACGTCGATAAACAAACCACATAGAAACCACGCGTAATGGTACAAGAGCAAGTGTCCTCCAGGGCCAGGCCCTTAGCCTCCAGGGGCACACCGCTTAAGATTGATCCAGGCTCAAAGATAAAAGAGTAACCAAGTCTGTATTAATGTATGAAGTAAAATTACAGTAACTCAAGTCTTTAACAGAACATAACGATCATAGTCTTGATCTTTCTTAAAAGAAATTACATAAAGTCCTCCCCCTAGCCAACAACGCTATCCCTTATATAAAGATGATGACGAAGATGTCTAGATGCAGAAATAGATAAAACAGCGATCCCTCAAGATCTAAGATCCTGAGGGATTCGCAGAATCGTTAATCCTGAGTCACTTCTTTCCTTTTCTGCGCCGAGCTGGTATCTCCACTTCCTTTCCTGGGTTGGTCCGTTTTGATCTGGTTTGCGCGCGGTCTCCCGTCGAAGGGACAACAATTAATTCGTCTTTGTCTTTTCCTTTAGGATGGCCACTTTCCGTTTTTCCTTCCTCCTGAACATAGGAATGGCAATTATCAGCGTTCTCTATTAATTTCACATGTTTCGTTATAATTCCTTATTATTGTCTAAGTTTCTAATGCAAAAAGGCTTATAAGTCCTAATGAAAAGATACTGAAATAACCATCAAAACATACCTTCTTTGATACTCCACAACCAGCTCCATCAGGGAGTGCGTAAGCCAACCTAGAAGCTATGTAGTAAGGAGAAAGAGGGAGCTGTTCGACAATTTTCGGAGGATATGGCAATCAGTGGCTTGAGGACCAGGACAGGTTGGACAGAGCTTCCAACTACATCATCTGGAAGGCTAGAATGTCCTTCCTTCTAGATGAGCATGCCCACAAGGCGTATGTTGATAGTGTGGTAGCTGTCCCTGCGGATGCAGATCCACTGAAGAAGTACAGAGCTGAAATAGCAAAGGCCAAGAGGATGATTTTGGATGGAGTCAGGGATCACATGGTGTGCCACGTTGCTAGCAGAGCAACTACGAAGGAGATGTGGGAAGCTTTGGCCACATTGTATCAGGGATCTTTTGAGCAGCGGAAGATGTACTTGGAACAAAAGTTTAGATGTGCGCAGATGCAGAAGGGAGAACGTGTGGATCCATTCCTCACGAAGCTAAAGGAGACTTGTGATAAGTTGTCGACTATGGGACATACACCTTAGGATTCGGAGTTGGTGAGACTGGCCCTAAATTCTGTCTCAGATGAGTGGCAAGTCTTTGTCTAGAGTATCCTGGGGAGAGCATCATTGCCTAATTAGGATGAGCTGTGGGCAACTCTAAAACAAAAAGAGCTGAGGAGAGACCTGGTCAAGGTCAAACTTAACGGAAGCAACAACAACAGTGGGTTGAAGCCCAAAGTAAAGGAGGAGGATAATGCAACCCTTGCATTGAAGGGGCAGCAGGGGCAAAAGAGACGAAAGAAGGAAGTCTCCAAGGTGAAGTGTTTCAGATGTGGCGAGATGGGCCACTATGCATCCCAGTGTCCCTTGAAGATAAAGGACAAGGATGAGAAGCACAATTTTAAGGTTGTAGCTGCAAAGATCGAACAGGAGGAGGAGTTTGCCATGATAGCCAAGATACCTCCAAGAGGGAGGTGGGTTGATATAGAATTGTAGTTTGATAGAGCTATAGATGGGTAGGATACTTGAGGAGTCCACCTCTTGGATCATCACCTTGCTATGGGAGCCCATGATTAGTAGTAGCGGGATGGAGGATTTTTCAGTTGGTGCCATGGAGTGTTGGAGCGACAGATGCAGTAGTTAGCAGCGCCAAAACTTGAGCAACGCAGAGCAGAGAGGCAACAGTGCATGGAGGCATAGTGCAGAGCTTCAACAACACAGTGGCTTCAAAAGACAACGTGGGACTAGCAGTAGTTAGGATTTCAACACCGAGGTGTATCCACGGGATACTTATCTAGTTTTGGGTGTTTTCAATTGCTTCTCTTTGCAACTGAGTTGTAGTACGGATGCAGTGTTAGCAGTGGCAGTTCTACCAGCATAGCGGATGCAACATTTGAGAGGGAGCTGTAGTACATATGTAGCATTGGCAGTGGCAGTGCCAAAGGCAGCAGTACAATAGCAACAACGCAGTGGTTGGTGGACAGCATGTTAGACATCAACAACGCAAAGGAGGATGCTTTAGAGTCAAAGCAGTATGCAGTAGTAGTATATTGCTAGAGCACATTCCTCGCTAAGAGGGAGTGTTGATTGGGGGTAGCATCGGATGTGCTCTAAGCCTCAAATTTTGCAGGGAGGCTTGGGCACATGCATTCCAAAGAACCCAAAAACCGTTTTAGGAAATTCCACCTAGAGACAATTATATTAAAATAATTAATATTTTTAATGGAGTTCCTAAGTCTAAACTTTGGAAAATTAAAATATTAATGGGTATTAATCTAATTGTGGGTGAATCTTTTAGATAAAGACGGAGATCAAGTTAAAATGATCTAAGCCTTTGATTAGGAGTTCATCTAGGCTGTTGGTTGTCCAATAAGAAGATATAAGAAGGGGCTTGAGGGTCATTTGGAAAATACATTGAGAGATTAAGAGATCGAATTTCTGAAGTGAGAAGTTCTCAAGAGGAAAATCTGACCGAAGAGATCTTTTGCAGTAGAGGGACAGGGACAGTGATTCGGAGGAAGATTTCTAGATCCGGAGAGGTAATAGCAAGAGGCTGAGTTATTCCTAGTGCAGTAATTCGCGAGTGTAGGAACGTGCGAGTGCAGGAACGCACAAGTGCAAGAACACGAGTGCATTCAACACGAGTGCCAGGGTTGCTTAGGGAATATCTCTGCCATATTTTCTTGCTGTTTGGATTGCCAATTGGGCATCCATAGATGTACCCAGATTTCACTACTGCATAATAAAATAAAGCCCTTACTGCTGCACCGGTTTTCCCAAGTTGGGTTTTTCCGGGGACATTTGTCCAACAATAACGGTGTCCTATGTGTTTGTATTTCCTTGCTTAGTTTCTATGTTTCATAATCATATCTAATTTGGTGTAGGCTTCTTCAGTAATTTACTTCAATGTTTCAAGAAGAAATTTGAAATAAGTTTGTAATGTAATCTACGATCTAGGTGAAGTAGATTCAGTTGGTTGCAATAGGATTCCTGAGATTGTTAGATCTAGGAATTTTCATAGAGAGCAGAGCCAAAAAATCCCAAAGCTGAATAGGAGGGAAGTCGAAGTGTTGCATAGGTAGCAAATCAAATCCCCAAAGGGATTGCGCAGTCCAAGCCAGGATGGCAAGATTTTTCGTGTAAGATCTCTCTTTGAGTGAGTCGACAGAGAGGTAAGATTTCCAGATTGAGATTTGTTAGTGACAGAGGGAGCAACGCAACAGAAGCTTCAACACAAAGCAGTTTCTAGTTGAGACGTAGTTTTCTGTAGTAGTCGCTGGGGCAGAAAAACGTCAGAAGAGAGAAGTAGACACTACCTTGAGGGAATTCTTTCTCAGAGGACTTCCAGCCAAGAAGTCTGAATTCTCATTTGCTGAGCAACAACAAGGAGCAACAGATCTACTAACTCCAACAGGGAGTGTGTAGGCCAGCCCAGCAGCAACACAGAGGAGAGAGGAGGCAGTTCAACATTTCGATGGCAAAGATGGCAGCTATTGGGTTGCGAGATCAGGATTGGTTGGAAGGTGCATCCAATTATATGATCTGGAAGGCAAGGATCTCATGTCTTCTGGATGAACATGATCTCAAAATCTATGTCGACAGTGTGGTAGCTGTACATGTGGATTTAGATCCGCTCAAAAAGTACAAGGCTGAAATGGCGATGGCCAAACGATTGATTCTTGACGGAGTGAGAGATCACGTAGTATGTCACATTGCTGGCAAAGATACTGCTCAACAGATGTGGGAAGCATTGGCCACGCTATACGAAGGATCTTTCGAGCAACGAAAGATGTACTTGGAGCAGAAGATGAGATCCACGCAGATGCAGAAGGGGGAACACATTGACCCATTCCTAACAAAGCTTTAGGAAATCTGAGACTCGTTGGCAACTATGGGGTCAACACCTTAGCCTACCAAGATGGTGAGGCTAGCCCTGAATTCAGTCTCAAAAGAATGGAAAGTGTTTGTCCAGAGTATCCTGGGCAGAGAGAGATTGCTGGATTGGGAAGAAATGTGGGCCGCTCTTCAACAGGAAGAGATGAGGAGAGACTTAGTCAAGTGCAAACTTGATAGTAGCATCAGCAGTGGGACGAAGCCAAAAGAGGAGGAAGAGAATGCGACCCTTGCATCTAAGGGACAACAGGAACAACGGAAGAAGAAGAAAGATTTTTCGAAGATCAACTGATTCCGGTGTGGTGAACTTGGTCACTACACTACGTAGTGTCCTCTCAAGAAGAAGGACAAGGATGAGAAGCATGATCTGAAGGCTGCATCTACAAAGATCGAAGAGGAGTTTGCCATGGGTACTCAGATACCTCCAGGGGAGAGGTGGGGTGATCTAGAATTGTAGTTTGAAAAAACTACACAGGGCAAGATCCTTGAGGAGTCCACCTCTTGGATCAATACCTTGCTACGGGAGCCCAGATCAGAAGTAGCAGGATGGACCAGTGTCAGTTGGTGTAGAGGAGTGACAGTTGTAGTAGCTAGGAGTTCTAGAAACTGCGCAACGCAGAGCAGATTTGGCAGCAGTGCAGTTGGCACAGTGTAGAGTCAGCAGCAGCGCAGAGGCTTCAGAGGGTCAGCGCGAAGACTAGCAGCAGTCAGAACTCGAGCAATAGATGCATCATGCTGAACACTCGTTCAGTAATTTTGGATGCTTTTCTGTTGCTGATGCAGTAGCAGAAACAATTGGAGAAGGTTGCATTGCAGATGCAGTATTGGCAGTGGTAGTGCCAGTAGCAGCACAAATGCAAAACTTATGAGGCTTGCAGTACAAATGTAGTGTTGGCAGTGGCAGGGTCAACAACAGTACATATGCAACATTTGCGCAGTAGTTGGCGGGCAATGATGTCAGAGATCAACAATGCAGAGGGAGATGTTATAGAGCAGGGTGATGCTTCAGCAGGTTGCATTACTAGAGCACATTCCTCGCTAAGAGGGAGTGTTGATTTCTGGTAGCATCGGATGTACTCTTAGCATCATAATTTGCAGGGCGACTAGGACTCATGTATTCCACAACACTTAGAAATCGTTTTGGGAAATTCCACCCGGAGACGGTTTTATTAAAAAATAATTAATTATTTTTAATGGGTGCTCAAGTCTAAACGTAGGAAATTAAAATAATTAAAGGGTATTAATCAAACTGAGGGTGAAACATCTAGAAGAAGATGGAGATCGAGTCCAAATGATCTGAGTGATTGAATAGAATCTAATCTGGGTCGTTGATTGCTCAACTGGAGGATTATAAGATGGACTTCGATGGGCATTTGGAAGACACATTGGAGAGAGATCAAGAGATCGAATATCTCAGAGAGGGCAGCGTAGCAGTTGTTAGAGAGAAGATTGGAGTGATTTCTTGCAGTGAGGGGCAGGGATAGTTCCGGTTGGAGAGTTTTCCTGATCCGGGAATACATCATAGATGAGGTAGAGAGAGATCCAGAAGAGGCAGCGCAGAGGCCACACAGTGGGTAGTATAAGGCCAAGTAGAGGTAGCGCAGAGGCCACACTGGGCAGCATAAGCCCAAGTAGAGGCAGTGTAGAGGCCATGCTGGGCAGTATAAGGCCAAGTAGAGGCAGTGCAAAGCTTCAGAGGGAGTTCAAATTCTAGCTAAGAGAGACGAGTTTTAGTGCAAGAAGTCGGGGTGTGAGACTGGAAGGCTTGAAGTTCAAATCTCTAGACAACAAGAGATCCGAGAAGAGGTGACGTAGATCCCCAGAGAGGCTGACACAGTAGCTATGCAAAGCCAGCGTGTGGCCAACAATCCAAGGCCTAGATCAGGCATGGATCACCAATGATAGTGTGAGGTATATCTCATTCATCTCTTTGTCAGTCAGATTCTCTGTATTGGATAGCCAACAAGGCATCCAAAGATTGTATTCAGAAAATTATTGCTTAATAATACAAACCCTTAGTTGCTGCACCGATTTTGCCGCATTGGGTTTTTCTGGGGGCATTTGTCTAAAAATAATAGTGTCATGTGTCATGTATTTCTTTCTTTCTTAGTTTCTTGTTTCCGCATATAATTTTAATTGGTGAAGGCTGCGGTGTATTAGTTTCAGTATTTGCTGTAGAATGCAGTAAATAATTTGTTCAGTAATTAACAAATAGAAGAAACTTAATCAGTTGCTGTAGTAGAAATTTGGGTCTTCCAAATTTTCACAAAACACAGTGGTATTTCAACTTCACAATTAAAAATTATGCAGTGGAAATAAATAGGAAAATCAGCATAAGAACAAAAAATTTGTTTTTCCCAACAAATCTTCCTTCACTTTTATTAATATGGAAAATTAGGGCCATGATCCACATAGAAATACATAGGATTTACAACAATTGATTGAACTTGGAAATGACCCACTGTATTTTTAGTCCAAGGAAAATTGGCCTCTAGAAATCGACTGCTTGGAGAATTACTTGGCCTTGGAAAAGCCTCAACTTGTACTTGCAAGTCTCGGCCTCCTCTTAGTTGCATAGTTGTGCTATGGATTTCTCGACCCCTCTATCAAAACTTGGCCTCCAAGTCTCATCCCACTAGAAAACTCGACCGCTCCTCATGTGACCAGCTAGAACTTAGCATCCCTCTCACAGTGTTTGCCCGCTCGACCTCACTCTGCAAGTCTCATTCCCCTCCCTTAGCATTCTTGGTCTCCACAATTTCTCCTTTTGAAAAACCCTTACCACACACTTTATTCTTCTTTTCAGTTACCGAGCCTCTCACTCCTTGAGAAAATCGCTTCCTCAATCACAATGTGTCTTCACCTCTCCCTTGGGCTTATTTTATAATTTCATATTGAGGTAAATCTGTTGAGTATGTTGTCATCGATGTCAAAGTGGGTGCATGATATCGTCATTGATGTCCTCGGTATGCTGTTATGCATGGATGTGATGATGCATTGATGAAACCCTAGGTATAGGGTTTGCAACCCTTGGAAGATGATCATTCCCCGCACTTGTCGAAGATTTTGAAGAAGCAAACTAATGAATTTACTTTGGAGATCATCTTTGTTAGATTCTCCTTGTCATGCTGATTCTGATGGCATGTGGCTCGTCGCGAGGATTCTCACAGTTTGAGAGATATGCATGCTTAAAGATGAAGCACCCATCATGTGGTCAAAAACCCCAAATTATGTGACATGGCAACTTATTATTGGTTCATGGGCTTAGAAGAAAATTATTAAACAAATGTTGAGATTTAAATTTCAAAAGACGGCCTAAGGTTATCTAGGTTTTGGGCTTTAAAAAGACTTGAATTTTAAATTCAAGTCAGCCCTCCAAATTCATGTGGGCCGCATGATTTTTGGCTCCAATAAAATTAAAATTAAAATCTTATTTTCCCTCCAATTTATTTATGTCGGCTCCATGGAACCCCTCCTCAACCTCTATATAAGGGAGACTTTTAGCCTTCATTTTACATTGAAGATCAAGCTCAAAAATGATATATCTTCTGTGGTCTTGTGGAGAAACGAAGGGGCATGATCTGAAGAAGGTCTGTTGGGTTAATTATTTTATCTAAAGGATATTCGCTTGGGTTATGGTCCGAAAAAGGAATTCCTTGGTTTTTTTAAAGTTCTTTTTGCAGGAGGTCCACATACTGTACACGGGTTAATTCTTCCTTGAAAAATCCGCAAATTTGGAGCAGTGAATTGTGCCCAAGAACTTCGCTCCAAATGTAATTTTTAGCCCTTTGCTAGGGCAAGCTTCTGAACGTGATCAGAGCAGTATTGGCCTTAGCATATTCTGAGTAATTCGATCTATATCTAGGGCCACTTGGGTTATAAGATTTTGCTGGATTTTTTGCAGCGCTTGGATCCATCCGATTTATCTAAAAAGCTAATCTTTATTAATGATGCGGCTCCCTTTAGGCAAGATCTTGGCCAGTGTATATAATATCGCCGAAATATCAGCGATTTTCGTAAATATCGCTATATTTTCGGGGAGACAAAATATCGCCGAGAAAATATTGCGATATTTTGTCTCCCCAAAAATATCACAATATTTCCGAAATATGGGCGATATTTTGGGAAAATATCGCGCGACGATGCAAAAAATCGCCCAGTGACTGTAAAAAAAATCCGCGCGGCTATAAAAGTCCGATTTTGTTTTTTTTTCAATCATTTTCATTTCTGGTTGCTAGAGAAGGAAGGGGAGAGCTATGTGCTTGCTGCCAAGGAGGGTTTGAGCGTTGAATAGCTATTATTGCCACCAACAACGAAGATTTTGTTGATCTAAGCTTGAAGAACAGTGAGACAATTTCATTTCTTCCATTAACAGGTATGTTCAAATAAACCCCTATGTTAATGAATTTTTTGTTAGTTTTAGGATTGTTCTTGCTTGCCCTATTTGCCTACAATCATTTTGCTTTTTTTTTTTTTTATCCATTTCAAAAGATTTTCATGCCCATGAGCAAATGCAAGGGTTTTAACTTTTCTCCATATTTGGAGAGCAAACTCCATTTTTTTTTTTAACTTTCAAATACACCCTCTTATTGTCATTTATGGTTTTTCATTGAATTCACATTGCAAAATTGCAAATAATGTAGCAAAAAAACTGTTTTGTAAAATGATGTGGTTATTACTTATTAAGTTATTAATTCCAATTTTTTTTTTTTTTGGTGCCCTAGGTTTGAGTTAGCCCACTAAAAAATTCAAATATGCCAAAAGCCTTGGACCCATTTTGGGAGCATGGGAACCTTGATGGTGGGACAAATTGGGCATATCTTACATGCAAATTGTGTGGGACTAGGATGACAAGAGGGGTTACACGACTGAAATACCATCTGGCTAGACTCAGTGGACATGGTGTTGGGATTTGTACAGTTTCCAGTCCAGAGCTTATACAAAAAGCTCTTGAGGCAATTGATGAAAAAGACAAAGAAGGAAGAGACAGAAAGAAACAAGGCTGAATGTGAAGGTAGATCTTTCGAGATATCTTCTCCTGATTTTGATGTTGAGGGTAGTGGGAGGGGCTCCACAGCTGGCACATCATCACCTGCTACTGCTAGTGTGAGGTCATCATTTTTTGTTCCACGAATAGGAAATGGATCACAACCTGGCATAAAATCGCTTGTTAAAAAAAAGGAGAAGCAAGAAGCAGATAGAGTCATGGGGAGGTGTATTTTCTGGAGCGACTTACCTCTCAGCATCACCAAAACCAATCCCTTTTGGCAGCCAATATGTGATGCTATTGCTGTTGTGGGCCTAGGGTACAAAAGTGCTACATATGAGGAGTTGTGGGGACCAATTCTTCAAGCAGAAAAGCAGGACATCAACTCTAGATTGGCGGAGTTGAAAAAGACATGGGAAGTTACTGGATGCACAGTGATGTCTGATGGTTGGATAGATAGGAAGGGTAGGACCCTTTTAAATTTCTTGGTACATTGTCCTAAAGGTACCATGTTTATTAAATCGTTGGATGTATCAGAACATATCAAAGATGCAGCAACGATATGTGAGTTGTTAGATGGGTTCATTCGGGAGATTGGTGTGCAAAATGTGGTGCAAGTCATAACAGACAATGTAGCTAATTATGTGTCTACCAGCAAGATGCTTATGGAGAGGCATCGCACATTGTTCTGGACTCCGTGTGCAGCACATTGTCTCGATTTG
>APFE031336048.1:0-12757 GCA_000404065.3 Pinus taeda
TTATACAAATATTTTCAGATCTAACAATTGAAACTTGCATATACCTTCCAAACTTATAATTTAATTTATTCTTTAGAAGTTTGTCATTAATCTGTATGTGAGAACCATAGAGTAATGAGTAGGAACAAAAAATAGACAGTCACACCAAGGAACACAAGATGTAAGGTGGCAACCCAATGTGGGTGAAAACCACCTGCTGCAATATGTCTCTATCTTCTTTCAATTAGAAACTTCTTCTTACAATGATTTTGTACTGGTGCAGTCTTTTACCAGTACGCAGGCTGCAACCTGCAGAGAGCTACAACCCTCTCTCGATTTCCAGCTTCTTCTGGAAGGGAGCTACAACCCCCTTAGCTCTTGTACTAGCTGGAATACTAGTACGTAGGTGCTGACCTACAGAAGGCTACAACCTTCTCTTTTCTTCCAGGGACCACGTTTCATAAATTTTCAAACTAGATTCAAAACATCAATTACATGTGCATCACCCAATATCCTTTAAACAAATAACTTCTCAGAATGCAGTAACCAGAAAATAACACCAGTAACTAGACACCAATTTAAACTTAGATCTCTGTAGAAATAGGTAAAAGACAACTAAAATATATTTCAAGAAAGGTCCACAACTTCACCGAAGGAAACCTGCGGATATTCCCAGTTCTGCCATGATGAGTCTGCACAACTCCACACTTGCACTGTCTACTGTTCAGTGCACCTCCGCACCTGCTCCGTTGATTCAACTGCGCTCCTCCACACCTGCTCCGTTGATTCAACTGCGCTCCTCTACACCTACTTCTTCTCTGGTTCTGCGCACCTTCGCACCTGCTTCTTCTTTGGTGCTGCGCACCTCCACACTGCGCCTTTGCCGCTCATGCGCACCTCCAGATTTAGACAGTTTATCAGTCCTCGACCATACCCCAGACTGTCGAAATCACAGATCCTTTTATGCGTCAAAGGGATCTCAACTTTTCAGTAGATCTGACTTATAATGCTCCAGTTTCTCCTTGATTAAGATTCAACTATGTCTCACCAACCGATCATCAGAAATTCATATCTTGCTCTTCTTAAGATTTTCAACACACTTGTGATTAGCCAAATGATCTCCTTTCCTTTTTATAGGCTAGGCCTCACTCAAAACCATGAACCAAAACCATTGAGAAACAATACCACAGACCCAATACTTGGGTTCAACTCTTTTGGATGTAATACCACAGACCAAAACCATAGGATAAAAAACTGTAGGACTAATACCATGAACCAACCATAAGATTTCCCATGTGCATGCACTTTTCTTTGCATGAAAGTGCGTGAACTTTTCTCTGCATGAAAGTGCGTGAACTTTTCTCTGCATGAAGGAAATTTTCTCTGCATGAAAGTGCGTGAACTTTTCTCTGCATGAGAGGAACTTTTCTCTGTGTGAAATTGCGTGAACTTTTCTCTGCATGAAAGTGCGTGAACTTTTCTCTGCATGAAAGGAACTTTTCTCTTCATGAAAGTGCGTGAACTTTTCTCTGCATGAAATTCCGTGAACTTTAGGTTCGCACCTTTTGTGTCAGAGACCTGCAAACATATTTGCACCTTTTCAATGATTCTCTTGCACAACCTGCTGATGGCCGCATCATTTGATCTGAGCACCTGCGGAACCAGAAAATAACTTTTCCGCACTATAATTTATCATTTGAGATGAGTGGGTTTCCATCAAGTACAACATATGTATCATAATGCCAACAAGTCTAAAATCATCGAAATTACATGTCTAAACACTCCTATTGACTTGTCTTACACCTATACTTATTTTCCACATGTCATACGCTAAAGGCTCCATTCCTTCCATGTTTTTGACCCACTTAGCTACTTAAAATGCCAAACCAACATGCCATGTGTCGTTGTCCTAGAGTGCCATGTGTCCCAATACTTTCAAATGATGACATCATGTTGATGTCATCCTACCACTACGTCTACACCTGTGATCCACATCATCTAGGTCATCAAATTAGATTTTTCCATTTTTCATTCTCTGATTGGTCGATGCTACCAAATTCCTTTAGCCATGACAAGAATTTTTTTATATAACAGACGATAATTTTCTTGTTTCTCTAGTCTAGTATCGCTAGAAATAAAACTTTGAGCTGTAGAGGATACCACCAGGGTGAAATTGTTGGGGTTAAATATGAGGTTTTGTTCCCAATTTGAATGACTTGTGCTAATAAACCTAAGTACTTAACCAACTATGCTCAACATTGTGTCCCGGTGCTCCATCACCCTAGGATTTTAGACTTGAGTTTCAAAGAAAAACTCTAGGGAAAGCCCACGAAGGCTATGTGTATTGGGTGGGCCCATGCTATACCTCCTGAACTTTGAAAAATTCCTATCCTGCACTGCCAATTATGAACTTGATGCAAACTATATGGAACGTTAGTCATACTAATATTTGGTGACTCTGCCAATTTTTGCACCAAAATTAGGTTTGCAACCTTTGACCTTTTAACCTTTGGGCTTTGACTTGAAATAAATTTTGACCTAAGGATCCTTTTTCACACTTCAATATACCACTAAAAATCTATTTCCGAGCACTATCTATATATGTCATTTCCAAGTACATATGATTTGATCTTCTATATTGAAAAGGATCCAACTTCTCTAGTCCAAAAAGCCTACATACAATTGATCTTGACCAATCCATGAATTCCTTTGGCATCCTTTGACATCAAAGAAAACGTGTGTCTAACAAAGTTGTGAGATAAGAGTTTGGAAAATAGTAATTTGGATATGTAATAATCTTATATCCTATTATATATAGCCTCTAATGTAGAAGTCTTCCACATCTAAATGCATACTATTAATTTTTTTTTACAAGATGATAATGCTTGTATAAGAATTTCATGTCATTGAAATGAATGAAATATTTTTTAATAAAAGTAAGTGTAGTAATATCAAATATTTATGTCAATAATAAAAGAAATGAATACACCAACATAACTATAAAATGTGGTTAATATATAGAAATAACAATGTAAACGTATGTTATATTGGTGGGATGTTGAAATGCATGTTAAAGAGGGAGAGGAGTGGAATTTCCACCCCACTGTCAACCAAAGCATGAAAAGTGGGAATGACATGTCTAGCCTCTCCCATGAAATCACATACACCAATGCTTAATGAAAATGCAAAGCATTAATATGGAAACCTTCGAGACCTCCTTGAATTCTTGGAATCAAAGGGAGTGAACTGCTGATATCTAGTGCCAATGTTATGTTTTCAATTTCTTTCTAGGATTTTTCCTACATCCACAACAATGACTTAATCATTGTGGAAGGTCAAAGCCCTCTTGGTATAGCCTTTTGTCATTCATTCCATTTCACTAGCTAGACTATCCATAATTTACAAGTATTCGATCGATTACATGTTGTGCGCTTGCCTGTTTGTTGGTTGGAGGATCTATACAAGAATTTTTCTAGGGCATTCCAAAGTTTGACTCCCACAAGGCCAATAGTATTGCCTTTGCTTTTAATTTTTTTTAGTTGTTCTATTAATTAAATTTCTATTTGGTTTGATGGCGTCAGGTGGTCTGTCTCATTCTGTTGGGTCCCTATAATACTAGTGATTACCCCATTACTATGGTAGTTGTACCCCTTATTTATATTGTTGTTCCCCTATTGCCCCCATATTGTTATTACTGTGCCCCATAGAATCACTCTATTGTTATTTTTGTGGCTTTATATTATTATTGTTAGGTCGGCTGGGTTATATGGTGACTCCTTAGACTCCTATATATAAAAAGGAGGTTTTGTCATTTGAATCATTGAAGAATTGTTCATTTATGTAATGTAAAGGAGGTTTCCCCCTCGAAGAGGCTGAATTCTAAGGCATTGATCTATCTTTTCTATCTTTTTGTGAGTTGGTTCATAACAGATTAAGGCTCAAGATGATGAGGATCATTTGAATTTTAATGATGTATCTTAATGAAACATGACATAATAGTAATTATGAGGATTAGTGTTTTCTACAACTCAAATCAAGCTCAAAACCTTAGATCTAGTGGGTACTCATTTTGCAAAAGATATGGTATAAAAATGAATGATATAATGACTATTAATAGTATTCATGAGATAACCTAGACACTAGATGGATGTTGAGTAATCTTACTTTATAGTTGGTATTCATTGTTTATACAAGCAAATGAATTTTTTTTCGAATGAATCATGATAAGGATGCTTATAATGCATTATTGGTCTATATTTGATAAGTATTGAGATGATTCTCATATTAATGATGTTTCATGATGTGAAGGTATGTAGTAAATAAAGGTTAATGATGCATATGTGGTGCATATTTATTTATTTTGTTATGATAATGATGTTGTATGCTCATGATGGATATGATATGCATAATGTGGCATAGGAATTATGATGTTATGATATGAGGTATATTGACATGTGGTTCATTTATTATGTAAAGTCATGATATGTCTCTAATGCAGATATTTTGATTTTCTAACTTATGAAGCATGTGATAGTTGCGTACAAATTTATGACATGCATGAGCATGCAGTTCATTATTATCCATAATGTTGTGATTAACAATGATGAATGTTGTTAGACTTTAAGCTTCTATGATAGTTTTTTGGAGTAGCATGATCCGGATTATCCACAGTATTATGTTTCTTATGTTGACGTTTCGAACCCCAAAGGGGATCCATCCTCATGACCAAATTTGATAGAATATGAATGACATTTATTTTGAGAGAAGAAACTTCCGACCAGAGTATAGATACAAAAACTAGAAATTTTTATGTATGAGCCGGCCTACGAATTATTAGTTTAATTTTTTATTTATTTTTATTTTATTTAATTACTTTTGTTTATTAATTATTCTAATTATTTGTTTTGATTAATTGTTAATATAATCATTAATCCCTTATAACTAATTAATGATGAATGTTAAATGATGACATGCAAGACTTGGCATGTGGATTATTTTCTATGATACTATGATGGTATAGCTGATGCATTGGTTGCATGTTGAGGTGTGATGATTGAAAGGACTTCACAAATGGGCCGAGAGGGCTAGTTTATTTGATGATCTCATGTGAGCCCATACACATGAGGGAGAATAAGTAACACCATATGGGCTAGGGACAAACTCAATCAACACTACATATGCCAGTGGTTCCTTTGTCTTATATAGCTCTTGATGGATAGCTCTTGAAGGGCTATGGGACCATCTTGAGGAGGCCAAGTGCTTGATGTTCTAGGCTAGGCACCTGTTATTGGATTGGGATGCTGAAGTCTGGTGTGAGTGTAAGGACTTTGATGCCTGGGGCTGTGCACCTTAGTAGTTGTGGAGGCAGTGGGCCAGCCTTACAAGATGCCCGAAGTCATTGAGTACTGTACCAGATGCCTGCCTTGGGGCAGATGAGGTCTGAGTCGGGCTCGAGCCTTGGGGCTAGCCTTGGACTAGGATATAGACTGGGGAGGCTTATGCTGGTTCTAAAAGTGGGAAAATGGATAGAGATTCCTTGGGATTTCCTAGGTGTTGTGAAACACTCAATGCCTGCTCGTTATACTAGTTCAACAGAGGGTGTCGGCAGCATGAAGTAATAAATAACAAAATAAAATGTTAAATAATTCAACTTAACTTCAGGACAAAGTTCCTTAAAGTGGGAGAGTATGTAATGTCACTTAATAATAAATAATAAATAATAAATCCTTAATAATAATAATAAAGAATTAAAGAATTTAAAAATACAAGAAAATAATTAATAAACAATGAATAAAGAAATAATAAAAATAAAAATAGTAGTAAATAATAAATAACCATACTAAAGCTATAAATAAATATAAATAGAAATAAAACAAGAAAACAGTAAAAAACCAGTAAAGCTATAAAAAAGAAATAAAACAAGAAAGCAATAAAGTTGCATGAAGACACATGGAGTGTGTGCATGTGGTTCCCCTTCCAATGTTTGCTCTATTTATTAGATGGTGAGGAAGATGGGAGGCATTCCATCATTCCAAGATTCTATCATTCATTCTCTTGGGAGAATAGCATTCTAAGACAAAGGGTTCCCTCATAGTAATACGTTGATTGAGGGCTCGGAGGTGGCCAGTTGTAGAAATATTTTGCAGAATTGAGCCTACGATTGGGTGGAGAGTTGTCCCCAAAACGTTGTTGCAGTTAGCAGACTTCAACTCAAATCACAAGTAAGTGTCTCTACTCATAGTTTTGAACATTGATGTTGATTAGTAGATAATTGCATGTTGATTATAAATTACTTGATTAATCTAATTAATTATGTGTTGTTATTTCGAGACTATTACACCAAGCTTGGCATCCGTTCTCTATTGTTGTCCACCATTGGGATGTCAAAGAGCTAGTCTTCCCACAGTTGTTTGATTCATATTGATGTCTTGCATGGATTGCTCAAGAATATTTTGTATCAGATGGCTACATGTGCAGATTGCATGTAATGTCTTATCAAGTGGAAGCTCTAGTGTCGATAGTTGGATGTAACAGTTAAAGCGTAGATGAAGAGTCATGAGGGTAGATGAACTATCAGAAGGGGGAATGTCAAGGGTCACCCCACCTTTTGATATATATAGTCTCTCATAACTCATTATAGAGCCTTTTGGTTAGCCAAGCTTCCAATAGGAATATCTTAAAGAAAGCTTGGAGAGTATTGTAATGAGCCTTGGCTTCTCCACTGTGCAGAAATAGCATATCTCTTTGGACAAGTAGGCAAAAGTTACTATAATGTTTAGCTGTCGGAACTAGTGGTTAGTCATGGTTGTATTGTCTGACTGGAACTTACACTTCTTAATATAACAGAGCCAACACATTTCATGCATATGTCATATTGTGTTTCAGATATCTTGTTTAATCTAAATGATATATGTATCTATTTTCTTACACATGCATTTGTATCTATTTTCTATATATGTATGTATGAATTTTACTAAAATGTGAAGTTGTTTTAGCCGTCACTTTGGATTGCTAGCTTAATTTCCTTCCATGTTGTGATGTATCTTTGCTCGTGTGTTCCCTTCTTAACTCCATTCTTTCATAGGTTTCCAAGGGGCACACTCACCTCACCCCCCATGTGTTAGAACCACTCATGGACCTTCCTTGAATTGTTGCATATGTCACACCCTTTCTACCAATAGGGACATCTTACCTACTTCTATGTGAAACTATTGTCAAGGTGATACCGTATGACACACTATTGGGAATCCTACACCAAACAGTCTGAGGTCTAGTTGGCACTTCTTCCTAGGGATATCCCCTGACATGTTGTTGGGTCTAGCACCATCCACATATGTAGAGATGATATTATTGAGGAATAGCCTTCTCGACCTGAAACTCATGTTCACATTATAGTAACTCCTCACTATCAAGATTTTCGTTTGGTTAGCCTTGATACTCAAATACAAGCTCCTTTACATCGAACTCTTTGATTTAATCTATTTCTTAACCCCCCTCGACAAACTCATCAATGCACTCCTTTGATAATTCTAGCTGTGACAAAATCAATGACAATCACCCAGCCTATATCTTCCGTTATGAGTGAATCTACTGAAGTTGCAACGACTTCTATGTTTATCAATTCACTAGAGCTCACCTATATAGTGGTACATTAGTGCCACCTAGGTACTGCTCGATGTTAGGAACCTTTTCTATTGTGTCTACTAGTCCTTGGACTTCTCCTTTACCTTCATCATTTGGAATACCATCTAGTTTATCTTTATTGATCACCCCACTACCTATTCCACCTGTTTCACCCTAAAATACTTTGGATCAATATTATGGTGTGTTTCTTAGTGTATTAAGACACCCAAAACAAGCCACCCCACCTTATATTAGATACCCTATTATTGGGGGGTAGTAGTCTACTTTCAATCCTTATCCTTGAGTTAGGGAGAAGCATGTTGATGGAATTTCCTCACCAGTTGATCAGATGTTATAAGTTGGTGCTACGCCTATCACAAGTCATCTTCCTACTATTTCTCTATTTTTAGGAATCATTACCACTCCTTGGAATTCTAGCATTCTTGTGTCTGGTCAACCTAGTTATGTCTTAACTCAAGTTCCAACCTCTCAACCTGTCCAGGCTATGCCTCAAGTTCCTACTTGTCAACTTGTCCAATATACATTTCAAACAATTCAACCTGTTTAGACTATATCTCATGTAGAAATTAGTGAAATAGTCAAAGGGACTTTTCAAATAATTTCTACCCAATGTGTCTAGGGTGTATTACAAACCTCACCTTACCCACTTTCTCAATCTATACAACATGTACACATTGGCCAACTTGTTCAAGACATTCCACAAGTACAAAATAGCCAGCCTAGTCTAGGAATGATGCGAATTCAATTTGGACAACCTTTTCAACGTATACCATAAATCCATATTGGCTAAACAACAAACATACCACAAACACCTTACCAAAGTGATGTTGTGGCCAGGAACAACCCCCCCTTTTTTCATTTAGTATTTACCCAAAATACTAAATGAATAGGGGACCCCTAGTATAATTTTGAGAAAAAATCAAATTTTCCTTCTTCAAAATAAAGATACCATCGCAGGCTTAAAAGCAGTCTTTCAAATATTTTCACCTAAGTCTACGATGGGGAAAAGGTCTTCAAGAAATTGCATTATTGCGCAAGGCCCCCCAACGTTAAGCCTACCGTCGCGTCGCAATAAGTAGTGTCCATATGGAAAAACCTCAAAATCTCCCGATCTGCGATAACACTGATCACAATGACCGCACATCGCAGAAATGAAATGGCAATACTTAAAAAACATCAAACTCCTGCGACCTGCGACGTTGTGACCTGCGATATTGCGATCGCTGTGATGACACATTCTGCAATCTGGCGATTTGCGATAAGCGCGCCTTGCGATGGCACGATCTTCGATAGAGCATAAAGTGAATCATGAATCATTTAACCGCAAATATTTTAGGCACGTCGTTCAAAGATAGACCACTTACCATAATCTGACTTCAAATCATGCACTTTTAATGATAGTAAGTGGGTTAGTTGTTAGTTATTTAATGAAATAAAGACGCGTGCTTTGCTGAAGAATTGTTTCACGTAAGGTGGCATATTTAGTATATCGTTTGCATTTAAAACCCTCCCATCATCTTTCTCAATCAGTCATTTCCACCTCGCTTGTAATCTGTAGGAACTAGGAGATAGGAAAATTCAAAAGCCGAACGCAGAAGCAAATGGGAAAGAAGAATAATGCCCAAGGCTCCGAGGAAAAGGAAAAGGCAAAAGAGATGGCGCCCTTTTACACAGACACTGCATGCAACAGGGACGTGGGAATTTCAACTTGGGAAGGCATGTATAGGCTACTGGAGGAGGAAAACCCCAGAGTAATGAAGGTCGATAGCGCCGCAGGATTGCCAAACTCTTTCGAGGCATCCTTAGAAGACTTGGCTTGTTCATTTTTCCATCGAATAGTAGCTAGACCCAAGATATTGCCTTATATAGATATGATCAAATGGATACTCGACAATGCAGAGTTGCAAGGCAGACAATTCAAGGCTCCAGGGCATGGGCTCATAGGATCATTCGCCACGCAAGACCTAAAGCTTATGTACCATCTTCCGGAGCCTCAGATGACCTACAACACACAATTTGTCCAGAAATTTGCAGCAGAGAACCCAAACCTAGCAGAAACCACTAAAGAATGGACCAGAAGAGAGGAGCCGCTAAAAAAGGATAAATATAGTAAGTATAGCACAAGTTCTCTCGCCTCTCCGTATTGTTTTGCTGCAGCCATGCTCTGCAGGCTGTTTGGGATGATAGACATAAATAAATTTTCAGCTGAATGGCTACCACTCATAGAAGCCGCCACAAATGCTGATCTCGTGGATTGGGCCAAAATATGTTCTGATGATTTGTTCACTGCTGTCATGAATTATCATTCTAAGAGATCCTCGTCACAAAGGGTCTACCCTCCGTTTTATCTATCTGCTTACATTATGGATTCTATTTGCTATGTATCTAAATTTCCAACTATGGGTTGGAAATGGACTACCCAAGACCCGTCGCCTATTCATGTTTACCACAAAGTACTATGGGATTCACAGTTTACCCCTCACTTCTATCAGATTTGCCATGGGCTCATTTTACCCTTATATAGGATGATGTAAGGTGAAGAACCCCCGAGGTTCTCACTTGAAGTGCAAATAGACATCATCCTCGTCGCAAGATGGTTCGGGGAAGAATGGTTCACTTATATCAGAGTGTTTGGGAGCACTGTACCTCCACATGTCCTACCTCTGTATGTCCCCGACAAGCTTTTGGATAGGGAAATTGCCTATCAGACTTGCTCGGAAGGCAGCCTAACCAAAGAGTTAAAAGACAAGAAGGCCATATGGCCTCAGTTTCCTGTAGCTTGTGGGGCCTTCTCATTATTTGATGTAGGACATGCTTTTTCCGAAGAAGGGAATGTGACGTCCCTACAACTATTTAAATTGCCCGCTCGATCTTTTGACCTAAATAATGTTTCCCATGATTTCACTATAAGTGTCAGAATAAAAGTGTTCACCGGAAAGAAAGATTTATTTGATGACTTGTTTCAAAATAAAAGTTCATTTCAGGAAGTTTTACGAGAAGCTAAGTCGAGGTTGTCCCCAGACGACCTCGAAAGATTTTTGTTATTCAGAGAAAGAATACTAGCCAGCATTCCTTTAGAAAAGTTGCAGCCGCTCGCCAGAGAGCCTACTCCAAGTGTCAGCCTCAGCGGAAACTCCAGTTCTTCCAAATCCAGATCTGACGCTGTTCAAGGAACACCCGAACACTCTAAAAATTCTATGATCGACCATGGGAAAGTCGGAGAAGCAGCCAAGGATACTACCCAGTCAAGTGCCATGTCGCAACTGCAAGTTATCGCTTCCTCACCAAGAAGTGTCCCTCCTCCCATCACTACATCGTCGCCCGTCACAACACAGCTCGATAAAGAGTGGGAAAACTTCAACAAGCTAATCAGCTCGGAAGGGAAAATCCCAAGAACACCTGTAAGCAATGTGCAAGTAACACAGGAAATGGTTTCCACCATGGTCGGTAGTGTCTCAGAAGAAGAACACAGTCAAATCGCTCCGCCTCCTGAACTCCTACTTAGTGTAGAGGAAATTCCCCCACTGGATGTGTTCTATAGTACTCAACATAAAGCAGTGGTTAGGAGACAAAGAAAGAAGAGAAAGCTGGAGAATACACTATCACAGAACGCCGAACATTTAGACGTCTTATGGAAAGACCCTAACAGCAACCCGATGGAAAATCTCACGAAATTGTCTCAAATTGCAGGAGCATACGCTTCTGCGACTATCGACAAGGCGTCTGAAGTTCAGCAACTATTAAGGGAGCAAGAAAACCATATACAGCTACTGCAACAACAGCTGCAACAGGTCAATGCCAGCAATGAAGCGTCCAAACAACTTGAGAAACTACAAGAAGATTTTCAGCAAATGCAGATAAGCTATCAGAAAAGCCTAGACGAAAAAGGAGAGCAGTTGCACGCTTTACAAGAAATACATAAGGACGAGCCCAAGCTTTCCGAATTCGTTTCAGAGTCTACTATTTTAAATGAGCAACTTCTGCAGCAATAGGAAGAGTTGGGACGAAAAATATCGCAGTGGAGTCACTATTGCGAGCTGAGCGACAAACTCACCAATCAAGTGACAGACCTGCGAAGTGACTACGACCAGGTCGACAGACGAGTGACAGAGTATATAGCTTGGCAGAATGGAGAGGAAGCGAAGAGAGCAAATGCACCCAGAATAAATGAATGCCATAAAGAATTGCTCTTCAACAAATGGGACGATCAAATCAAGCAGGCAGAACAGGCGGCAGAGGTAGCGGCGACACAGGCTAGTGTTCTTATAGACTCTGTAAATGGAAATTTACACAGAGCCAACTTAATCACAGAAACCACCCCGGGATACCTACCAAACAAGTCATAAATAGAGGCAGAATGGAAGAGAGAGCGCAGGAAAAGGGAAAGGGGATCCAAGCTTTGAACAGGTTTAATTGGGAGTGCTATTGGGCATACTTAGTTAAGCCACACAGTCAATGGATGACTTTGAAATGCATCACAAACTCAACAGAGAAAGTAGTGCCAGCTCTCATAGATTCCATTTTCGTAGCCCAGCTCAGCACAGAAGTCGGCCAACTGACTCTTCTCAAATCCATGCTGAACACTTGCAATTTTAAAGACCAGATCCGGAAATAACTTATTTTTAGTAGTTTGTTGTTTCTTTTTGTTTAGATTAGAAAAAGGGTGGTCATTTGAGAGCCGTATCCTACAATTTTGTAAAAACACTATTATTAGATTTACGAAGTAGTATTTTAACCCTTCTCATGCATTTAGAGAAGGGTCCGGAGATTTGTCAAAAACTTATCCTCAGAACATGCACTTTTGCACCCTCAGAGGAGGTTTTGATGAATGGATGGATTGAAATTTATCTTTACTTGCATTTTGATATCTGCTACTGATGTTGCACTTCTGTACTCTTGGTAGATTTAGAACAAGTAGAAATAGATTTTTTTGCTTGAGGCTTATGGGTAGAACTAGTCATAAAAAGGGCGGTCATTTGAGAGCCATATCCTACAATTTTGTAAAAACACTATTATTAGATTTAGGAAGTAGTATTTTAACCCTTCTCATGCATTTAGAGAAGGGTCCGGAGATTTGTCAAAAACTTATCCTCAGAACATGCACTTTTGCACCCTCAGAGGAGGTTTTGATGAA